>BMAC01000116.1:995777-1011555 GCA_014905375.1 Phtheirospermum japonicum
ATACACCACACACACGCATAATATGGTTGTTAGTTCTTTAGGGATGACAATGGGTAGGGTATGGGTAGAGGTACTAAAAATACCCATCCCCATACCCGCGTTTTAAAAATATACCCATCCCCATACCCATACCCGTTGGTGGGTAGAAAATTTTATACCCATCCCCATACCCTATGGGTACTTTAGTACCCAAACCCATACCCATTAACCCACATGTTAACAACCTGCCAAAAGTGAAATTATATATTGGATTAAAATTTAAATCACAATTTCAATAAAATATAAACTAATAATAATTAAAGTTATATAAATATCCCACAAACATGGAAATATTATGAATCATTTAAATAAACTTTACAAGTATTTCAACACCACACCACTAAATCATCAAAATTTAAATGCGAGCCTCCGACACTCTTCAGAACTTGTCAAACAAATATTGATGTCATATACTAATTACTTCTTGTCAAATAAAAATTGAAAAGATTACAAAATTTATTTTACCTTATGTTTAGAATTCGAGTTTTGAATATATTAAAAAAAATTTCCTTTAAATTATATATATTATAATATATATATATATATATACATATATATGAGTGGTGTGTGGTGTGTGTGTGGTATATAATCGATAACAAAAACTTATTTTCTCTTTCATAATTTTATTTGTTGACCATACTACGTGATACGAGAACAAACCTAATAGCGTCATATCTTTCAATTTTCTATATGTGACTCGAGTGAAACTCGGATGAACCAAACTTTGAGCCTAAACGTGTCACAAACTTGATAATGACACTTTTTTTTTTCGTTTCTTTTTTCGTTTTCCTAAAAAAATTAAAAAATTATATTATGAACATAAGTGAAAGGTAAATAACTTTATACAATTATTTGATATAAAGAATTCAATACTTTTTTTTTGAATTTTTAACCGAATAATTATTTATGAACGTTTGTATATTAATAATTTGTGACTAATTACTATGACTTTAAGTATTTAACATTAGAAATCCACACATAAATGATTTATTACTCTTGGTTATATAATTATTTTTCGTATAAATTAAAATCTATATATAAATTTTAATTTATTATCGGGTTCATCAACTGACTTGATGACTTGGTGGTTAATTACTCAGTGGCTATTTCGAGTCAATTACCAAGCTGATTTAAAAATAATAACTATAGTAAAATAAAATACAAAAGCCATCGATTAAAATTTTAATACGATGCCTCATTTATTTGATATTTCTTTTTTTATTTTTGTTGATTTTTTTATATTTTTACAATATTTAAATATCTTTTATTTTCTAGATTTAAGAGATGATATTTTATAATATAACATTAAATAAGTATATTACTTTCTATTTTAAAATATTTTAAGATTTATTTTATTATATTTTATAACTTATTGATCTTTGTTATTGTTTTATTATCAACTTTCAATGGATAAAAAGCTATTTAAAATTAACTATTATATATTTATTTAATTTACTTTATCACTATCGCCAATTTATTCTTTCAATGTCTTTAAAATAAATAGAAATTAATGATAATTTTATTATATTTTATTTGATTTCAAGATAATTTCATATTTATATTATTATATTATATTATAATATTTATATTTATATTTTGTCTCATTTTTTAGATCATTAAGAACCATTTATAATTAAGACATATATGTTATATTTATTTAACTAAATTCATATTTTTATGATTATTTTATTATTTATAGCATTTTAAGTGTGTTTTTTTACTTTTTAGGATTTAGTAAATGATTATTCAGGATTTAAATTATTTTTAATTTATTCTATAGAATTATTGTGAAATAAGATTTATTTTATATTATTTAAACTATTGCTATCTTCATAATTTTTTTTAAAATTATTTGACAAGTATTTGTATATAAAATATATTTCTTATATATATTTAACATATTTCATATTCTTTTATGATTTATTTTATTATTTTATAACATTTCTTTGTTTTTTTATTATTAAATAATTATTTAGAATTCATAATATTTTAATCCAATTTTAAAATAGTTTAGGATTTATTTTATATTATTCTTGATATATATGATTTTGTGACTTTTTTAGTTTTAATTTAATTAATATATATTTATAATCTAAATACAACTTTTTGTATTTATTTAGTTGATTTTATATTATTTTTCTCAAATTTATATTTCAAGAATATTTTTATTGGTTAAAGATTTATTTAATAATTGTATAATTATGTTGATATAAATTATATCTAAAATAAAACGTACAACAAAGTACGACTAAAGTACAACTAGATTATTCAGTTGTACTCAAACAGATTGATGTAAATGAATTATGACATAATCTAATGATAAACTTTCGTGTACCTGTTGACAAACAAGTACAGATAATTAGAAAATCCTAAATTTATTATAAGATCTTCACTTTGTATTTGAAACAAGGAGATTGACTCAATGATTTGTAATAAAAGTAACTCATATGATTGTTTCGCGACTAACTAAATGGGAGAGTTTGAAACTATTGTCATGTGAGTTAAACTATAATTTGACGTATAATGTAGTATGAAAAAAGTAGTTTGATAATATATAAATGTGGAGTTATTTATTACAAAAGTCAATACATTATAGTGAAAAACCAATACATCATACTACTAACACATCATATTACAAAAACCAATACATTATAGCACGAGTTAGATATTTATGAAAAATCAATACTTTTGAGTATGAAAATCAATACATCATAGTACAAAAACAAATACATTATAGAATCGGGTCAGAGGGTCTAACGGGTCATAACCCGTTAATCTGGCCTAACACAAGTGTTGCCTATAATACGAGGTGCGTATATTCACGCAATTTGTTTTAAATTTGCTCGTGTCGACCAAATTATGACTTGAGTATTTTAAGTTATTATATTACATTAATAAATTAATAATATTACATTTACATCGAATGAATTTACATTATTCATTTCAATTCGCTTCGTGCATCGCACGGGTTAAGCACTAGTATAATAAATTAGGTAGCATTAGAATTCTTATATTTAGTAAGTTTGCAAACCTCCAAAATTTGCCAAGTAAGCATGCGAACCACCAGAAAATTACACGTCAGCCCGAAGCTTTCTAAGCTGACACGTAGGATAAAAGTTTTTTTCGTTTAGTATATTGGTGGGATTTAACACACGTGTATTACACGTGATTTATCAAAAAATAAAAATAACAAGTATTTGTGATAATTACTGAATTTTAAATCTAAAATAAAAAATTAAAATAATGTATTATCAACCCGTGCCTTGTACATGTATAATCTATTTATTAATTATTATAAATATTAAATAATTTTGTATTTGATGTTTAAACTAAATCATTAATAATCTTAATTACATACTTACAAAAATTCAAAAGGCATCATATTCTAAACCCGTGTCTAATATCTATTTCATTAATTATTATTATTAAGTCATTTTATATATTAATGTTTAGAATAATAATTATTAGTTACATACTTTAAAATATTAAAAAGATGTCATGCTCTCAACCCGTGCCGCATTGTACTTGTGTATACTCAATGTTTATTACTTATTAGTATATAATTTAATATTTTTATGTTTAGATTGAATACATTACTAATATTTAGTTACATACTTAGATTATTGTAAATAAATCATATTTACCTATATAGAATACTAATTTAATACCCGTGTATTACACGGGGTTTATCAAAAGATAAATATAAAAAATATTTGTGATAATTACAAATTCCTAGGTAAAATGAAAAATTTCAAATAATGTATTCTTAACCCTTGCCTTGTACATGCCTAATTCATTTATTAATTATTATAATTACTAAATTTTTATTTTCATGTTTAGACTCAATTCGTTAATAATTTCATTTACATACTTATAAATTTTCAAAAGAAGTCACATTCTAAACCCGTCCCTAATCTCTATTTATTAATTATTATTACGTTATTTTGTATTTTAATGTTTAGATTAAATTCGTTAATAATATTACTTACATACTTTGAAAACCTAAACGGATGTCATACTCTCAACTCGTGTCGTATTGTACCGATGTCTAATTAATATTTAATAATAATAATATATAATAATAATAATTATTATTATTATATAATTTTATGTTCTTATGTTAGATTGAATTCATTACTTACATACTTAGATTATTTCAAATACATCTTAATTTACCTATATAGAATATTTAAAATTACAAAATTAAAGTTATATTAACTTTTATTATAAACATTACCTGTTTAATAATTTCATAATAATTTTTTAATTAAAATTATACCTTATGTAATTTATCTTTTAATTAAAACAACTAACTTAAATCTTTTCTAATAATTTTATATGACTTATTTGTATTTTTATAATAGGTTATTAAAAGGAAAATATTGAATTAGATAAAATATAATAAAAAAAATATTAAATTAAGTATATATTAGGCTTGGATGAAACTTAAGCAACCGAAATAATAAAACTTTTTATTTGTCAAACGAAGCATGTAAAGCAGACATACGCAAATTATGTGAGATTTGGAAAAGAGTAATACTCATTAAAAATACCAAAAGAATAATATTAAATATAGTACATACAAATCGTAACATTATTTGTTCTGTTTTCACAATAAATAATCTTTACACACAAATCAGAACATTACTTGTTCTAATTACAATAAGACTGATTTTCACAATTAAGAATTTTGCAAGTCTTTTACCATGAGTCATGGAATTATTTGTGATATACCAAGAATATTATTTGTTCTAATCACAGTAAGACTGATTTTCAGAATAGATAATTTTCAAATTTTTTTTTACCCTGAGTCACGAAATTAGTTGTAAAGTATATAAAAATACCTTAAACTTGATGGGGAAACCCGTAGAAAATTGAGTTTGAAAAAATGTAAAATATACAACACCCGCGTGTTACATGTGAATATGCGATATAAAAAATTAAAATTTATAATACACTGATAATTCTATTAAAAATGTAGTGCATCCAACTTGTAGTATATGTAATATTATTATTTTTCTTTTCTTGCGTAAGATACTAATTTGTTCGTATAGATATATAATATGTGTATCGATGCATTATATTGGAATCAGATAAAGAGATTTAGAATATATTTAGCATTTATTTTTCTATGCATAATAATTTATTATTATTAGTATTAGTATTGTGTTATCTTTTCTGTTTCACTTTGCTTTTGTTTTATGTCTCGTGTAAAAATAGTTTTTCATATATATTTTTAATATTGTTTTTAATTTATTATATTAGGATTAGATAAAAAAAATTAGTTTATATTTTTTATATTTATTTCCCATTTGTAATAACTTTATATAACTCATATTTTTCTTAAATAAATATTTAGAATTATAATAAAATTATTTCAAATTTTATTGTAAATAAAGACTAATTCAAATTATATAGTTTTTTTATAATTAGATATAACTTATTTATATTTTTATATTAGAAGAATAAAAGTAAGATATCGAATCGGGCAAAATATGTTAAAGAAAATGTTAAATTAGGTAACATGTAATAAAAGAGAAATATTGAATTAGGCAAAATATAATATTAGGAATGTATTAAATTAGGTAAAATATAATAAAAGGAAAAATACTAAATTAGGTTAATATTAGGCTCGGATGACATCGAATCAACAAATTTTTTTTTTCAAAGCTATCGAAACGTGGGAAGCAAACACATAGGATAAGAGGATTTTGCATTAATATATAGGAGAGATTTGAAACTCAAAAACTAAAATTATTTTATATTCTATTATCCATAAAACTTATTTAATTATTTTGGTATGAGAGGTTGAGTTAGCAGAAAAATCTTGTGCCTGCATACAACTTCTAAGTAAATAAAGTTTTTTTAATTAAAATTATTTTATATGTAGTTTGTCTTTTAATTAAAATAATTAATTCAGATCTTATCTACTAATTATATATGACTTAATTATATTTTTATATTAAAAGAATTAAAGGAAGCATTGAATAAGGAAAGATATAACTCGCATATTATGCGAGATTTAGAAAGGATAAATATTTATTAAAAAAAATACTAAAATAATAATATTGAAAATGATAAATACAAATTGTAACATTATTTATTCTATTTACAGGAATATTATTTTTAACAATAAATAATTTTTACATATAAAATAATTGTTTGTTCTAATTATATAAGACTGATTGTCACAATAAAGAATCTTTAAGTTTTTTTATAGTGAGTCACGAAATTAGTTGTAAAACATATCAAAATACTCTAAACTTGACAGTGAAACCAATAGAAATTTGAGTTTGAAAAAATGTAAAACATACAAAACCCCGTGTCACATGTGAATATGTAATATAAAAAATTAAAATATATAAGACACTAATAATTATATTGAGAAAACGCCGTGCATCTAACTTGTGGTATATGTAATATTATTTTATTATTATTTTTAGTTTCTGTTTTTCTTTTTGCGTTAAACACTAATTTGTCCGTATAGATATATAATATGTGTATCAATACATTATATTGGGATTAGATAAAGAAGTTTATAATATATTTAATATTTATTTTTCCATGCCTAATAATTTATTATTATTATTTTATCTTTTTGTTTCCCTTTTTTTTGGC
Organism: Phtheirospermum japonicum; assembly: GCA_014905375.1. Lineage (NCBI taxonomy): Eukaryota > Viridiplantae > Streptophyta > Magnoliopsida > Lamiales > Orobanchaceae > Phtheirospermum > Phtheirospermum japonicum. Next base: position 1,002,435 of record BMAC01000116.1, read on the forward strand.
GTAAAAATAGTTTCATATATATTTTTAATGTTATTTTCAATTAATTATGTTAGGATTAGATAAAAAAATTAAGTTTTTTTTTTGTAATAATTTTATATAATTCGTATTTTTTAAAATAATTATTTAAAATTCAAATAATATTATTTCAAATTTTATTATAAATAAAATTAATTCAACTTATGTAAATTTTTCTAATTTCTATAACTTATTTATATTTTATATTAGTAGAACAAAGAAAATTATCGAATTATGCAAAATATGTTAAAGAAAAAATTAAAATTGGGTAACATGTAATAATGGAAAATATTAAATTTGGCAAAATATAATATTAAAAAAATATTAAATCAGGTAAAATTGAATAAAAAAATATATTAAATTAGGTAAATATTAAGTTCGGATGATACCGAAGCACCAAAAATTTTCCCAAAGCAAACGAAGCGTGAAAAAGAGACACATATGGTAGGAGAATTTTGCATTAATATATAGGGGAGATTAATATATATTTAATTATATATTGATAAAATATATCATATTTAAAAAAGCTTGAAATTTTGGGTCGGGACGCCAATCACAAACGCGTCTCGCACATTAAATAATTAAAAAAAAATCCAAAAATCAGGACGTGGGTGTCAAATGCCTTCCGGACCTATTTATATAAAAAAAACTTTTAGGGTCAACTTGAAAAAAAATATAGGGGGTCGGAACACGGGTATCGAACACGTCCCGGGTGGTTTTTATTTAAAAAATTTTTGACCAGGACGCCAATCATAAACGCGTCCCGGATATATTTTTTTTAATTCGGACCACAATTTTATTTTTGTTTTCAATTTGGTCCAATTCCTTTTCCTTTTTTATAATTTGTTATTTTTAAATGAATAAACATATTTATTATTTAGTTTTTTTTCTTTTTATAACTTATTTAAATTTTTTATCAGGGAAAATAAATACACATATCTATTATTATAAGTGCATATCATAGTAATGTCTTAAAATTACAAGAAATTTTATTTCAAGATTAAAATACAATAAAATTAAGATACAATAAGAAATAAGATTAAAATAACAATTCAGTAATTTGATATTACATATGTGATCACATTCGTAATGACGGATTTTAAATGAGATTGTGGCATTGACAAATGCAATTCAAATAATTTTTATTGAATACCCAATCCATCAAACCGAATAAAGTCTCTCCATGTTTTAGATATGCAGCAGTAAACTCAGTATCGCATGTTATTCCAAAAACGTACTAGCCATTCTGGCACTTGCACTTTGTTGGTCTCATATTCCAAGTACAATGCTCGTTTCCCAACATCATATGAAAATGTCTGTATCATTTTTCCAGAAGTTGAATTCGAGCGGTTATATAGTCCATTGTGAAGTCTTTCCCGAACGTAACATTGATTTTGTCCAATAAGATCCACGTGATATTGTTGTGTAATCATCTTTTGGGATCGTAAACACCATTGAGCTTACTCTCACGGAGGTCGTCAACCAACTTAGTATCCATATGGATGCTCCACTTGGTTAAATTTCTATTGGAGAAACAGAAACTTATTCGAAATCAAAATTTGGTACATTGTTAAGTTGATGGGAACTCATTTTTTCTTTTTGTTATGGGAATACCTAGATGGTGGAGAAAATCAAAGGTGTAAGTGAATTGTGTTTAAAAAATCTAGTAAAATATTCAAAATTGAGAGATGGGTTACAATTTCACAAGGCAGTTGTATTCAATGTGTAGTCTTTGTCACATCTAAAGATTAAAACATAATGATTAATGTGTAGTATTGTCACAAATAAAGTTGAAAAAGTATGGAATAGTGTCTAGTATTGTCACAACAAAAGTTGAAAAATCTATTGATCAATGTGTAGTCTTGTCACCAGCAAGATTTGATAAACATTAAATAAATAATTTTATTAAATAAAGGAAAAACAAAAGATTACAGATTCAAAGATTACAGGATTTGAAATAGTTGCACACTGAAACATGCAATTTGATTAAATAAAAAACAATAAACATTACAAATTCAAACATTACAAATTAAACACAATACATAGTTGCACACTCGAACTAAGGTCATTTCCGATCCCATTTTATTACATATTTGAGTACTAATACATTGAGAATGCATCAATTGAAAGTTGCTTCCATCTCCTTCCATAATTATGGCACGTCATACAAATAATATTTGTGTGATGCATCATCACCGTATTCCTTTATTAAAAAAAAAGTTAGTAATTTAAATGAAACCAACACAAACCACATAATTATTTGTAGACATATGTGTTGACTTTACATAGGCTGGAGAGACATTATTATTGACAGTGGTATCAATACAGATCAATCTACGTTCTTCATCCAAAAAAACTCCATCCTCAAAAAGTATTGCTTTCCACCAACCGTACCTCATCTCAATTTCTTCGATCTTGTCGTGAATTTCTTCGATCTTTTTTCACCTCTTTCAACACTCTCTTTTTGAGCGATGAAAAATTCCAAAATAACTCATTCCATCTCAATGGTCCATGGGGTGAGTGCAGGATCATAGTAATCATTGTGTGTTTTTAGTACATTTAGATGGTTTTCATCAAAGTTAGTCATTATTAGTTGGTATAGTTTATATTTCTTGGTAGGTTCTTCTATGTGTACATATATATAGATGCGTAATATAATGTGCATATTAGTCTCAGTGTGCGTAAAAATATATTTCATTGCATTATTGTACTTGCTTAAAACGTCTTCTCATGTCCATCAGTGTGTTAGAATACGTGCACTGGTTATTGTAGTCAGATTTGTCGGTATTTCTATATTGGTAATAAGACAATACAAACACATGAGAGTATTGAAATATGTGACATTGCAGTCAAATTTATCAATTGAGAAATAGTAAAAATGCAACACACAAACATAAAGAAATTTAAAAAAACAAAATGCATATTTGCCAACTACTATTGCTATGTCATTGTGTTGTCTCACTTGAATAATTGCACAACTCGTATTTTGATGAATTGTGTTATCTTGTCATCCGGTATAATATGTCACAGAACACTTAAAATTGCTTTCCACACACACATCAATAAAATGCAGTTTTGCCAAATACTATTGTTGTGTCATTGTGTTGTCTACTCACTTGAATAATTACACAACTCGTATTTTGATGAACCGCTTTGTCTTGTCATCCGGTACAATATGTCACACAACACTAAAAATTATTGTGATTTCCAATATCAATGAAATGAAAATTTTCCAACTACTATTGCTCTGTCATTATGTTGTCTACTCACTTGAATAATTGCACAACTCGTAGTTTAATCGATTAATAACTTATCTGATAGTCTCTCCCTGCTATAAATATGTTGTGGAACAAATAATGGATAATTCATCAGCAAATACATATCAATTACTTTCTATTTTATTTGAAAAAAAGCTAGTGGCAGATCACTTTAACAACACAGGTGGTTTTCCTACACTTCGGGTCAAAACACTCGATTACGGTTGTGAAGGAAACACTGAGTGGACACTCACTAAAGATGAATGTCTACTGAAACTCTTAATCACCGAAAAGAATATTCGAGGATGGAATCCAAATGAAGGACCGTTACCAGACAAGCGAGTGAAGGAAGCCAAGGATTTACTTAATTGCTGCTTAAAAAATCAACGTGCCATTTTCGAAGCTGACGTCATAGCCAAGATTGTCCAACTTCAAAGCCGGTTCAGGTTCTTCAAATAATTGATTCGACCCCTGGTACAGTTTGGAACAAGAATGTGAAAATGGTCTTTGGTGATCATAACGTTCGAAAGAAGTTTATGTCTGTAAGTTCTACATTCCCTTTTAGTTTTACACTCCCTTTTAGATTATTTTTCGAAGATGTGCATCCAACTAACCACAGTGGAAGCTCTACGAGTGGAAGTACTGTTGAAAATTGCATGTTATTTTACCGACACTGCTCTATCTGTTTGGATTGCGTTTGTTGTTTCATTGTGTAATATTTTTATGGTGTATTATATTCCATTTCGCCTAAATCACCTCTGCTACTGGCTCGGAAGATTGTAATTTTTATTTAATGGTTATTTGTTTGCTTTATATATTTGATAACCACTAAACGGTAGAAGATAGAAAGTGAACCACGCACTAGGGAACTTCAACACACTTAGATTAAATTACACAATACCAAAATAGTATCATAAATGTGATCCCGTGCCACACCGCTTTGGGTGTTTGTTCTTACGTAGGTCGTGTCATGTCCTCTGGGGGGCTAGTGGTTCCTGAATTGGCACTGGCTTGTCACATTCGTCCTCATCCACATATAAATCCCAACGTTGATGTGCACGATCTGGAAGTGTGGCCGCGAAAAGCCCATGTCATGTGCAGCTGCGAGGTTATGGAATCCACTATTTCCATCAGTATGAAGAAGATCGGTGAACGACTGCCAAACAAATAAAGGAGTATAAAACTCTGGTGCAGATGGTCCAAATGTAGGAATGTAATCACCTCCCTCGTTATACGATGATGGACCAACAAGATCTATATTCAACAGAGAAAAAACTTATTATTTTAATATTAATCGTAAGGAAGTAACACATAAAATAGTTATTAACGAATCACACATTTACCATGATGGATGACTGGTGGTGGCCCGGGTGCGACTGCGGGTGCCCTGGGACGAGAGGATGTGGACGGGCCAGATATGCTCATTCTTCCACTACTGGATGCATATGTCGTGCTCTCATCTAGAGTATCATGAGATATACTCCTCCTTCCATGACCAAATATGCTCCTTCTTCAACTACCGGACGCGTATGCCATGCGCTCAATTGGAGCATCCTCATGTAGCTCCCCACGAATACAGAGCCATTGCCTCGTTTCATATGCAACTAACTCAACCACATCATGCATATAATGATAAGAGTCAAAATCGTCGTCTCGAATATCTGACGGAACACGGTCGAGTCGCTGACTCCAAGTACCCCAAAAAATACAGAAAGTTGAACATCAAATCTAAGAAATAAATAAATGCATTGAGCGAGAAAAAAGTGAATAAGATTTATTACAATGGCCTCGTGAATGCCGACGTCCGATGGCTGGTATCCTCCCTCTGCATGTCTCTCCAGATGAGAGATGAAATGACGTATATTCTGCCGTACCATATGCGATATCCGCTCGCCGTACTCGCACCTCTTTGCACTGGAGTGTCTTGTATCCTCATGGATTCTCGTAACTCCCATGCACAAATCCATTCATGATGACGTACAGTCCACTGAACGTAATGCTCGTGTGCTCGAGAGACACTATGCAATGCCTCCACATCAACTATGTTGGTCTCTGGTGTACTCTGACGTATACCGAATTGTCGGGTCACTTGATTGAGAAATTGGATCTCGACAATTGACCAGCATATAAATGGACACTCGCTCAACCAATTTGGACTTAAACATCTGTCCCACAGTACAGATATTTCGGCTGCACCCAAATCATATGGTTCCCATGTCCACTGCACATTTTAATAATCATCATCAATTTTCACCATATTATAAATATAAGTAAAACTTATTCCATACTCTAACTCTAGCTCGTGCAGCCAATCAAGTTACTCCCGAAATAATTGTATTGAATTCCTAGCGATTCGCGTATGATTATATGCTGCAATCCATCTGCGTAAACATTCAAGTGAAGTTATTAAAACAAAATGATTATTAATAGATGCGCATCTAGTATTACAGTTAAAAATTATACATAACACCATACGGTGGTACGGGTAACGTGACGTCTTCGGCTGCAACGTAAATGGTCTGATGCGGATCGAGACAAAGGCCCGTGGACTGTGGTCTAACAGATGAAATACGGGACCAAGCCCAATCCACAACAACTCCATCGGACCACTAATCGTGTTCCTATCTGGGTTCACAGCCAAACACAACTCACGACACAGATGTGCAAGCACATCACACCCCAGTTAATACCCGATGTTGTGTCATCATCCTCAAAATGACGTAGGTATAGTTTGGAAACATAGTTGTTCGTTGTACCAGGCAACAAAAACGATCCTAATAGTAAAAGTGCAATCCTATGAGCGTACTTCACGACCTCTTCCTGCGGCGTGTGATCATTTGGCTGGTGGATTCACATAATTAATAATTTCATATAAATTCAAATTTTCACATAATTAATAATTTCATCACAAGCAAATAAAATCAAATTTCATAAACAATTAACAACTAAACACAAAACGAATAAATTCAAAATTTCACATAATTAACATATTTCTCACAAACAAATCAAATAAAATTTCATAAATATTCACAACTAAAATTCACAAACATATAAATTCAATATAAAAAAAATCAACAACTATCACAACAAATGAATAAATCATTCACCCAACAACAATTGATTAAATCTAAGTGTAATTAATTAAATTTTTATAAAATAACTAATTTCTTAAAATAACCGAAAGCTTTGAGTAAAAAATTACCTTGTGAGTTTGGAGCTTGAAGAAGCCTGAAGAAGCTTGGAGAAGCTGACCGATGCTTGCTGCTTCCTGGAACCTTGTTGCTGCTTGGTGGGAGGAAATGAGAGAATGTGTGTTGTGTTGTTGTTGTGCTTCGCCCGTTAGGATTTATTATTTATTTTTTTTGCAAATTGGGCCGGGACGCGTTTGACACCCGCTTCCTGGCCCCCCAAACCTTTATTTTTTCAAAATGATCCCGTATATTTTTTTAAATAAAACGGTCCGGAACGCGTTTGACACCCGCATCCCGATTTTTAGATTTTTCTTTAACTATTGTATTGAGCAGGACGCGTTTGTAATTGACATCCCGACCCAAAATTTCAAACTTTTTCAAATATGTATTATTTTAGCAATTTATAATTAAATTTATATTAATTATTTAATAAAGACCAAAATTTTTTGTCATTAACTAAAATGCCATTTTAGTTTTCTCTCTTTCTTTCTTTTCTTTTTTTTAATGATTGGATCCCATCACATTTTTTTAATGAGTGTGATTAATTGCTAAGGGAATGAGATAAACCAAAAGTCTCATGGTTCTCAACTCATGACCGTGCAATATAATTGTAACCACATTTACGAGTTTTAAAAAATAATCACGAGTTTTATTTTGTTAAATATCCATACCCACTCGTTCCAAAAAATATATCACACTTGCTTTTCCTCGAAAATTATAACATACTTTTTATATTTGTTTTATTCACTCACTTATGTGTCCTATTTAAAGTATATTGATATCGGTTCATAGTATTAAAAAAATAGTATAATTGGAAAATATAGGTAATATTGAGTATTTCAGTAATACTAACTATTTTTTATTAATCTTCATGATAGTTAAAATGAATTAGCCGACGGATAGAGTATGTTTTTTTAATATAAAAATGATTTTTTTTTATTGATTCATGAGTTCGTTACATTTGTCATAGCCGATTCATTAACCCGTTGTGGAAATCCATCACTCTTCCATACAAGACAAAGGTGGTAAAAAAAAAAAGCAAAATGAGCAATAGCGAGTTGCATTGTTCGTGCGAGCGTCAAGACAAGGTTGGAAAAAATAAACAAATGAGCAATAGTGTGAGTTGCATTGTTCGTGCGAGCGTCACCTATCAGACAGGCGTTTCTATAACTTTAGTGATAATTGAGTCAATAACAAAGGCTCAAAAGCACAATTGATCATTAGTCTCATTGAGGTCAATAACTATTTGTATCGAAATCAGTAATTATGCAGAAATGAGAAAAGAACTCGATTGCAATTCTTGACAGAAGATTGACTCATCTAAAATGTCTTGAAGTTCAAACAAAGGACCAAAACTTTACTTACCTTTTTTCCATATTCTTACAAATTGAAAATGCATGTATATTGATAGGGAAAAATGAAAAATGCATATTTATACATATTGATTGATATATTTCAGACATACAAATTTAGAATTCACTGAACTCCAACATTTCCTAATGCTTATTGTCTTTTCTATTTCCTTATTGAATCAAATTAAAAGGCCAACATTCAAATGTTTTCTCCATTTAATAAATTTGTCCGTAATATGAATTCTCCCTAATGAAACCTCGCCCGACCCCTCCCAACACACACACACCTGCTTTTGTTTTCTCACACTTTGATAAGTCCAAAAAGTTGAACTACCAAATAAAGGGGGTACTAACCAAAAATAGAGATCAGTGACCTACAAAACCTTCAAACACGACACAGCGACCTCCAAAAAGTCCGCAATCGTCTCAGCGACCTTGACTTCCTGCAAAACAACGCCTTAAAACGGGCCGGATTTCTAGCCCGTTAAGGCCCTCCGACGCTTTAGTTAATAAGCGGAAAACACACTTCTTCTCTCTCAATAATATTAGTGCACTCAAAGTAATAAAATGCGTAAACAAGCATTAACCTCAAAAGAGAAGCCAATGGCTCCTTTTATAGGGGCAGGAGAAGAATCCCAATGTTTAGGATTACCTTTCATGATAAGAATTCCATGTATGCCATGATTCTCACAATCGTCTCTTAATTAGGACTCTTCGTTTATGGCCAGTTCCCATAAACAACAAAACTTCTCCATAAATATCCCAATTAAACCGGGGCATACAGCCCACCAGGTCCATAATGATTCACATACATTAGATCCACAAATCGGGCCCAAATACCCAGCCCAAAGTACAAGAGGTCGCGACCCTGTATGAAAAGCCATCCCCATACTACAGGTCGCTACTCTTCACAGAACCATACACTCGCATTATCACAGCTCGCTCACCTCCCAGGGATACACCCTCCCTAGGAAATGAGATCGCTTTCCACGAATAGCCACGTTCACCACATAATTTCACGTATGGTTATTTTGGTTCGTATCAGCTAGTCCCCCATGTTCTAGTTGATTGAGGTATGAAATCAGGTAGAACATGTAAAACACAAAAGATTGTTCCATGATAAATATATTCAGGAGGAAATAACACAGCAAATAAATACAACTCAGCGAACACAGTCGAAATTTAAATAATTAAATCTGAAAGGGAATCTGGGGACTTACACATATCGCCGAGCTCGTCCATTGTTGGTAGACTGCGAATTGATGTGGAATTCCTGAGTAATTGCGATTTGGCGAGCTTTTTTGCA
>BMAC01000116.1:1021978-1043663 GCA_014905375.1 Phtheirospermum japonicum
ACCAAATAAAGGGGGTACTAACCTCAAAAATAGAGATCAGTGACCTAGAAAACCTTCAAACACGACACAGCGACCTCCAAAGAGTCCGCAATCGTCTCAGCAACCTTGACTTCCTGCAAAACAACGCCTTAGAACGGGCCGGATTTCGAGCCCGTTAAGGCCCTCCGACGCTTAAGTTAATAAGTGGAAAACACACTTCTTCTCTCTCAATAATATTAGTGCACTCAAAGTAATAAAATGCGTAAACAAGCATTAACCTCAAAAGAGAAGTCAAGGGCTCCTTTTATAGGGGCAGGAGAAGAATCCCAATGTCTAGGATTACCTTTCATGATAAGAATTCCATATATGCCAGGATTCTCACAATCGTCTCTTAATTAGGACTCTTCGTTTATGGCCAGTTCCCATAAACAACAAAACTTCTCCATAAATATCTCAATTAAGTCGGGGCATACAGCCCACCAGGTCTATAATGATTCACATACATTAGATCCACAAATCGGGCCCAAATACCCAACCCAAAGTACAAGAGGTCGCGACCCTGTATGAAAAGCCATCCCCATACTACAGGTCGCTACTCTTCACAGAACCATACACTCGCATTATCACAGCTCGTTCACCTCCCAGGGATACACCCTCCCTAGGAAATGAGATCGCTTTCCACGAATAGCCACGTTCACCACATAATTTTACGTATGGTTATTTTGGTCCGTATCACACTTGATGTGCTGAAAAAGATTCAATTCCGAATGAGTAGAAGCCAAGATAAACTACTTGTATTCATGGTTTCTATGATTTTCTATCAATCATTATTGGCATTAAGCTTTTTGAGCCCATCGCACATGCAACAATTTTTTATTTATGTTTTTGTTTTCCTTCCCAAAATATGGAGTGGTCCTATAACTCCATGATTGTTGGATAGGGGCCATTGTGAGAGCTGTGAGAGTTATGAACCATTTGCATCTATCTATGGTCAACATTTTATTTATCAGTAGGATTGGCACTTTACAGTTTAATTACAGTTTACTCAATGTAGTATATATATATATATATATATATATATACATATATATATATATATATATATATATGTAAAAGCTAGTATTTCTAAATATGTTTTTCAAAAAATTTATGCTCAATTCACTTACTATTTGTAGTAATTCATATTTATACTTATATATTTATTTATGTGTTTTTTGTTTGTTAGATTATGATTTCTGAAAGTTAAAAAAAACAAAAAAAAACTAGAGTAATAAGCTTTATAGAAAATAAGAAAAAGAATTATTAAATAAATGTAGAATATATAAATAAATATTAAAACTCTTAAAGTTTAAAATTATAAAAAAAATAAAAAATACAAAAATAAAAAACAAAAATAGAAATATAAATAGATCTTTATAAATTATGAGATAAATGTAAGAACTTATAAAACAGTGTGCTGTAATAATAAGTTTTTTCTAAATAAAATAAAATATCAGAAAATTTATTAAAGGTCTATAGATAACTTCTAATAATTCTGAAAGTTAAAAAAATATTATAAGAGAATTAAAAATAAATATTACAAAAATATAAATAAATCTTAAGAAAATATGAAATAGATGTAAGAATTTAAATAATTTTTAATATTTAAGTTTGAAGAAAATTATTTACTCCCATACTAGCGTTTATTTTATATATTTTGTGATTTATTATTTTATTAAATTTGTGTTTGTTTTTTTTTTGTTTTTTTAGATTTTTTATTTTTAACTTTCATATTAAAAAAAAAATGTTAATTATAAGATTTTATATTTTTCTGTGATTTTATAAGTTATTTTCAGTATTATTTTATATCATTTATAATAATGTTGTTTATTTTTATGTTCTTTGGTCTTTCAAGATTGTAAATAACTATTTTGATTTTTTTAATAATTATCTTCACTAATTTTATAATTATTTTCAGATTTATTTTATATTATTTATATTTTTGATTTTTTAGTTTTCATATTATTAAATAAGTATTTATATTTATTAATTATATTTTGACCAACACCATATAAGTTGTCATAAAATCTCTAATATCATGTACGGGGGTAAACTGTAATGACATAATATGTACGGTGGTTTGTTCAAAATAATAGTTTATATGATAAATTGTAAAAAGAAAATTGGTGCAAAAAGTAATTATCCCTTATAATAATGATATGGCATATTAATCTTGAGTATTTTTATGGAGTCAATGTTTATGCCATAATGCCACAAAGTTTTTTTAGTTTACATTCACAAATCTATCTACAATCATTATCACAATTTATGTAGTACATCTGAAAGTTTAAATTTCATTGGAAACAATCATTTTTACATTAATTAATTATATAAACCTTTATTTTTATTTATTTATGCTAGGAAGTAGATTTTACATTTGATTTAATTTACATTTTTTGGACTTGATCATTTTTTTTTAGTTTGTATCCATTGAGATTAATTACAAGATATTATTTTGTAAAATATAATAAGTTATGTGATTAACGTTTCCAAGTGACTGTTTATATTCAATTCGTGAACACAACAAGAAAACTGGAAATTAGCAACGGATTTTTCCGTTGCTAATAAGCTATTTCCGTTGCTAAATTAAAAATAGCAACGGATTAGCCACCGATCAAATCCGTGGCTAAAAGGCTCGTCGCTAATTATTAGCCACGGAAATACCGTCCGTTACTAAATTTAGCAACGGAAACTATGTCCGTTGCTAAATTTAGCAACGGACGGTATTTCTGTGACTAAATTTAGCAACGGATTATTTCCGTGGCTAAATAGAGACAGAAAAATTTGTCTCTAATTTGAAGCTATTTAGCCACAGAATTAAGTCCGTTGCTATTTAGCAAAGGATATTCGGTCAATTTAGCAACGGAATAAATCCGTGGCTAAAATAGAAACTCAATTTTTTAGCTATTTTAGCAACAGAATAGGTCCGTGGCTAATTTAGCAACGGATATTCTGTCTCTATTTTGGAAATTTAGCAACGGAATATATCCGTTGCTAAAATAGACATCCCCATTTTTAGCAACGGAATTGATTATCCGTTGCTAATTTAAATGTATAAAAAATGGACCTTCTTTTAATATTTTATAATATTTTATATAACCTGTAAATCACCAAATAAACTATAAAATACCTCAAATTTAACTCAATCCAAAAATTCAAAATAACAATTAAAATATTATCAAATTAAAAAGTAACAACATATCCAAAACACAAAGTGATAAACAAAAACAATGTCAAATAAAAAGTCACAAYATTTATAATGCCAAAAGATAAAATGATAATATCCTAAATGTCAAACGGCAACATCCAAAATGCAAATAGACAAGCGAAAGCTTATTGGAGGAAATGTCATGGTTGTGGAGGTGGTCCACCTTGTCGATGAAAAAGCTCCATCATTTCTGCCATTTGTGCCTGCATCTCCGCACGAGCCTGCTTCTCCGCACGAGCATGGCTCCTGTTTGCCAACATCAAAAAATCCTTTCTTCAGAAATTTTTTTTTTTATAATAATAATATAATTCAATATTGGCCCCAAATTCTCTGTGTGTTGGTCTGAGAGGTTGAAGCTGCCAGCATGATCTGGTTTTCATATAGAAAAATCCAAAAACATTTCAAAATTACAATGACTTTTAAAATCTGATTTGAAATTGATTTGATGAGCATAAGCCATAATTAAGGTACTGCCTTTTGACATTCTTTATTTCTAAAGTGACGCTTAAAAAAAATGGAAGTGGAGACATCAAAACATCCAACCCATACAGAATCCCTTTTATGTACTAACTAAACTAATACTACTAGAGATCAACTGACTATGATTATTATTAATATTATCATTAATTTAAAGTTTGTGAAGGTGGAGATACGACTTTTGTAAGCACGCAACTTTACATCATAATCACGCAAATCTATATAAAAAACACTACAATTACGCAAATATATTAAAACTGGAAATTTAGACAACTTTTTCCATTTACATCACCTTTTATTTTCCTACAGTTTGCTGCTTCCCATCCGGAATCGCAAACAGAACTATCGGTTTAGATGGTCGAATAAAAGGAACATCACGTCTGCAGTACCCTTTCCTCTCCAGCTGTATCATGTCCCCACACTTCAAGTTCCTCATATCAGACTCTCCAAGTGCTAATGTCTCCGTTTTCGTGCAAGGATTGACCACATCAACAAAATCTTCATCTTCCTCGAGCTGTAAATTTTAATTACTCCACGTAAGCTAATCTAAATATAAAGACAAAAAAGTCTATACACCCGCCTAAAGCCTAACGGAGTACATTCCATTAGGCAGGGCCAAAATTTTAGTTTATTTTTTCTTAGGGTTTTCCGGTTTTTTATTTTATTTTATTTTTTAAACGGTTTTTAGGACTTTTGTTTTGTTTTTTTTATATTATTTGGGTTCTTTTTAATTTTTATTTTATAACTTAGTATTAGGGGACTTGTTACTATGCCTCATATATAAAAAAAAATAAAAAAATTAATAGCAAGTTTCAAGTACTAATTAAAAAAAAAACACTAAAAACCACCTTCATTGTGATCAGGTAATTGAAGTCGATCAGGTCCAACCTAACAAGCTCGCTGGTATCCGGCAGCCAGATGAGCTTTAACTTTGTCTTCTTAACATTTCCTTCGAGATTCAAAACTTCGACTAACTGGGTAACAATTCCATTTTCATCCTTCTTGATTTCCTTCACAATTGCATTGCCCTAATCCTTTAAAGTTACTTCCTCACTGACCAATATTGATACAGCATCGGCATAATCTATCCACAGTCTATTTGAGTAAGTCACAGCTTTCACCCCAGCGCCTTCGTATTTCTTGCGCTTAGCTAAAATGCGCACAAATGGATCTTTTGGGCCATCGGTTAGAACTAGCAACGCACGTCGTTCCTCAATAACAGCAGTATACCTGGGACACACGGGATCGATGATCTTCTTGTTGATGGCCCGCAGTTTGTCCCACTCCATCAGATTGAGGCTCTTCGATGCACCCTAATAAATTAAACAAATATGAGCTTTAAATTCCTCGTAGTGAAAAAAAAAAAAAAAACCAAAACAGTAAGGCTGTACACCGTAACACAACCAATTACTTGGTAAAAAGAATTGTAAAAATACATAAAGGAGTAGTATTTCAAAAATAAAAATAAAAATAAGATCAAACTTTGAAAATTACAAAAACGATCCTTGATGTTTACATTTTGCTTCAACAGTTAGTTGACCTAACAGAATTTGCTGACGTCATCAAATATATTACACTTGCATCCCTCAACTTTTCGAAATATTACAAATAACCACAACCTTTTTGCCTCATTATGTGTAATACATAGAAAATTTGAGGAATGTAATGTAAAATGTAAAAAGAAAAGAAGGGTAATGTGTGATATTTATAAAAGTTAAAGATTTTATAGTAAAATAATTTAATGAACTGTATCAACGCCTCAATAAATTAGCAGAGTTGTAAGCAATATACTATAGGGAACAGATTTTAGGTAATCAGGGGACAAATTGTAGTACTTCTAGGGCACGTTTGGGAAATGATATTGGAGGAGAAAAAGAGACAATCAACACTATTTCAATGGGGTTTTTTTTTTTTTTGGGTAATGAGCTAGTGTTAGTGTATCAAAGTTTCCAAGCACAATTTTTGCAAGAGGTTTGTGATAGATATAAATTAAATATATTTTGCCAAACAAAATTAACAAAACATTAAATAATCATAAACGTTATAATCTTTACTTATCTACACTATATATCATATCCCGTAAAAACTCACACGTGTCAACTGTAAAACTAAGAACATTGCAACAAAATAACCACCATTAGAGACTCGATTACTTAAGCTCACCTGCAAGACCAGCCCAAACAGCAACATCTGCAATGGACATGCTATTACCGTCAAAAAAAAGTATTTGACAGTAAATATTCATCCASAAAGCGCATGCACCCTCAAATTCAGATCTTGACCCAAGGGCAGGAGCATAAACGAAAACAAATATTAAGGGAGAACTTCCAATTTCAAAAGATAAACGAGTTTCATTTTATTTTTAATAACAAGATGATGAAGAACAAATTGGTTGAGCCTTACAGAGATGAGTGCATCTTGATTCCTTAGCCGCTTCAAGACACGTTTTCTCAGAATGACAATTGCCTCTTTGTCCTCATCATCATCTGCATATTCCTCTGCCAGTTCGTACCTGTGATGCACACAATTTTTTTAACAAACAAACAAATAAATATATACAATTCTTGACATATATAGTTGAGTTGAAAGAATTTGGGATGAAAAAGAAAAACTAAAAAATCTTTAAAGTCTCTTCAATATAGTTAATTAATTTATTCTCTCACTGGCTTTTCAATGAGTTGAATCACATACTCATAAATTGTGTGCCCTTTTTTTCTTTTTTTCTATAATTAATTTTCATTCAATCAGCCAGTGAGTCCAACAAAGACAGCCCTTTTAAAATTGAAGGCCAAAACCAATTCAAAGAAATATCCTAAACAATTCGAATTAAATAAATAAATCCAATTTTAGTTTCTCTAGTCACAACATAACACAACACAGATTATATTTAGAATGCCGAGAAATTCGAATTAAACAGTAAGTACACAAAATTGTTCATTTGATCACAACACACACACACACAGTGAGAGTGATGATGGGACTTACGCCTGAGCAAAAGCATGAAGAAAATAGACATCTTGAGAGATGCAATGAAGAAAGGAATCTGGGTCCAAATTGCCAGAGCCCAAACACACAACATACGGGCTGTAAAGAGCTAAAGCCCTTTCATTTCTCAACTTATTCCACAGCCTTTTAGCTATCCCCCCAAATTCATCCGATTCCTCCATCTCCATACTGCCCATCTTTAATTTTTCTCAGCCTCAAAATCAACGAAACAAAATATTCACTTTTTTTTTCTTAATATATAAATTTTGAGGGGAGTTTCGGTGGAAATCGCCGGCCGAATTGAGGTTTGCAGAAATGAATGAAAATGAGATTGGAAACGAGGGCTGAGGATAATAAGTTTGGGGAAAATTTAGCAACCGATTGATTTTCCGTTGCTAAACCTGATATATTAACAACGGATTCATATTTCCGTCTCTAAAATATAAAGTAATTAGCCACGGATTTCATGTCTGTCTCTAAAACTTAAAATAATTAGCCATGGATTTCATGTCCGTCTCTAAACTTAAAGTAATTAGCCACGGATTTCATGTCCGTTGCTAATAATGATAAGTAGAAAATAAAATGGGGAAATATTTAGAAACGGATATAAATTCCGTTTCTATAACTAATAAATAAAAAAATGGGGGAATTTTTTAGACACGGACATAAATTCCGTGGCTATTCCGTCTCTAATTAGCAACGGACCATACTTCCGTTGCTAATTAGAGACGGATTTTTATTCCGTTGCTAAATTATTTAAAAATAATAATTTTAAAAATTTTTGAAAAAATCGGTTGCTATTCCGTGGCTAATCTGTCTCTATTAGCAACGGAAAAATCTGTCTCTAAAAATCCGTTGCTAATTTCCAGTTTTTCTTGTAGTGGAAATTACATATATAACTATTTAAGAAAATAATACAATGATTTAGGTTGATTAAATATATAACATAAAAATTAGTTGTAAAGTATATCAAAATGCCCTAAATTTGACGGGGTAACACGTATAAATTTGGATTTGAAAAAAAATATAAAATAGCAACACTCGCGTGTCACATGTGAATATGTAACATAAAAAATTAAAATTTATAAGGTACTGATAATTCTATTGAATAACGTCGTACATCTAACTTGTAATATATGTAATATTATTATTTTATTATTATTATTTTTTTCCTGCACAAGACACTAGTTTGTTCGTATAGCTATATAATGTGTGTATCAATTCATTATATTGAGATTAGATAAAGCAATTTAAAATATTTTTAATATTTATTTTTCTAGACGTAATAATTTATTATTATTATTTATTTTACTTTTTTTTTTGCGTAACAATAGTTTTTTATATATATTTTTTAAGTTATTTTCAATTCATTATATTAGGATTCGATAAGGAAATTAAGTTTATATTTTTTTATATTTATTTTCCTTTTGTAATAATTTTATATAACTCGTATTCTTTCTTAAATAAATATTTAAAATTCTAATAAGATTATTTAAACTTTTATTATAAATAAAAATTAACTAAAATTATATAGATTTTTTCTAATTAGATATGATTTATTTATGTTTTTATATTAGAAAAATAAAATTAAGATATTGAATTAGTCAAAATATTTTAAAAAAGTATTAAATTAGGTAACATGTAATTAGAGAAAAATATTGAATTAGGCAAAATATAATATTAAAAAAATATTAAATTAGGTAAAACACAATAAAATAAAATATTGAATTATGTAAATTTTAGGCTCGGGTGACATCGAAACACCAGAGTTTTTTACAAAGGTATTTCGAAGCGTTTGAAGAAGAAGACACATAATATAAGAGGACTTTGCATTAATATATAGAGAAAACACACACACACACACACACATTCTAAATTGCAGTCACCATACTTATACACCCACTAACCAATCGATTTATTAAAAAAATTATAATCTATTAATATAACATGTGAGGTGACTTTAATCGGATTACTATATATGGAAATTATATTGTGAATGTATTGTAATATCTCTCTCTATATATCTTTATCTCTCTCTCTCTCTCTCTATCTATCTATATATATATTCCTAATTGTCAAATTACAAATTAGAACTAACTACTGAAATAAACAATGAGGTGCACATATAATATTTATGGAAATTAAAACTGAATATAAACCGATCAAAACATATACTCTGTAAAATTAAATCACATAATGTGAACTTATAGAACTATTTAATATTTTTCTCTAAACAATGAAACAAAATTTGATTTCATATGTATCATATTTTTAATTCATAATAGCATACAAACAATACAAATTTAAATTATTAATAATTGACACAATCAAGACATTCAATTTTTTTTCGATATATAATATTGTGTAAAAATAGATATACTAATTTACGGTCGTCAATCGAGTCAATGGAGACGACAACTCTACAAGTATAATGATAAAAACTTTGTGTACAAAGATGTATTTAGTAATACATGTTTCTCATATTAAGTGATTTCACTGATTATAATCAATAATGATACTAATGATACAAATATTCAATTTACATATTTGTACACCATGAGTTACGTGATTGTACATGGCACGGGTATACAAGACTAGGTCACTCTAATATTTATTTATGTAACCAAGACATTATAATTTTATATTACATTACATTATTTTATTTTATGTCTGTCTAATTGTTAAGTGCTTACGTTTCGATTGTTAGGACGAATATTGTGAAAATTTCCACCTACCCGGATTAATCCCTACATATACGCTAGACAATTTATGAACGCTTTGACGTTTTTATTCCAACCGTTTGAATTATTTTAGCTCAATCTAGAAACTAGTCCCAAGTCTCGACTAGTACCTAGCACTTTCACAAGGTTTGTTAGGTTACATGGGAATTTTACTAGATAACATATACTATTAGTGACAAAGATAGGGCGCTGATGATGGTAACTGCTCCTCAGCTTGATAATTTTTCTAAAGCTAACAAAATCATGTATATATGATATTTAAAAATCGTGTAGCCTCCAAAGAAAGATTCTTAAGAAAAAGTCTTTATCACTATTCTCAAAAAAAACTTATTCTTGTCCACAATTTTCATTTTTATTGGCTTTATCCTTGATTATATAATATGAATTTTGGCTCTTTTTTAGGGGTAATAGCAAATCATGATTGCATACATATAAATTATTTATAAATTCTAAATTAACAATTCAACCTAAGTTTTGTTAATTTGTCTGGTTTATTTCCAAAATCTTATGTATTAAAATTTGTACTCTGGTTAAAAAAAAAAAGGATTATTAACGTGTCCAAATCTGCTATGCATTTTTTTCTTTCTTTAGGAATTTGGTTAACCCATGAAACAACTACCCAAATCAAAGACAATCCATAGCCTAAAGGCTCAAAATAAAGGCCCAAATCCGCTAGCAACGCCCTTTATTCTAAACCCAAGTCCAAAACTAGCGACTTCGCATCTCGCGAGTAAGAAATATATCTAGGGAAAAAAAAAGTGTAAAATGGCGCATTTTTATTATCCGTTGTTGGAGCGTGCGTCCCTGAAGAAATGATGGCCTCACTTTTTTGTACAACATGCTCGTTGCTTCTTCATCTGCCTATCTCCCAAAAACATACTAGTAATTATCTCTCTCTCTAAATTCGACTAGTATAATTCTAGTTGCTTCGCGATTGATTTTATGTTAATTGAAAATGATCACTGTTTATTCTCCTGAATTCAAACAATAATATAATTGAATTTGATTTATTTTCCCAGTAAAAAAAGAGAACATGTTTAAATAATATTTGTAAAAATACTGATAAGCATGACATTTCTAATTGCCCATGAAGTTTATGTAATCTCATGTATTTAGTGTAAGTTATGTTATGTGGTTTTGTCATTTTAAATTGTTATTGATCTTATATCTTTAATTTTTGATTAAATTATTTACTTGAGTCATTGCAAATTATAAAAAATATTAATAATGATTTGCATGTTTACCTTCCTTCCACAGACGATCGTTGCAATTTGAGAAAATTAACTTCCAGAGCTTCTATATATAGCACATTTGATAAACCAGTACGAACAAACACTAGTTTGAGAGCTGGTAAAGCCAATATGGGCGTTGATCATGAAAGAGGCGAACGATTGTATCTCGGAATGGACTTTGGTACATCCGGTGCTCGTTTTGCTCTGATCGATAAGGAAGGAAATATACGTGCCGAGGGAAAGAGAGAGTACCCTTTGTATATGGTATCATATTTTTATCATTTAGATGCTTGTTTGGAATTGTAATTTACAATATTCACTGTAATTATTTGTAATTGCTTGTTTTAAGATGATTTTGATAGCTTGTTTGTGTTTTTCTAGAAAGAATGAAGAAACAGTAGATTGGATAAAATCCTGGAGAACAACACTTTTCGGTCTCTTGGAAGATATTCCGGCTATTCTTCGTCCAGCTGTTGCGTCGATTTCTATCGATGGTACTTCGGCAACAACAATTATTGTTGATAGGTTTGAACTTCTAATTCGAGAAACTTCTATTTAGGGAGTGTTTGCAAATTCTAAAAAAAGTGTTTTTGGAATTTTAGCCCCCAAAATAGCATTTTTAGGTGTTTGCGTACTTTTGCTTGGTGCTTTTGATTTTGGAGAAGTCCTTCCGGATTTTTAAAGAATAAAAATCACTCCCCTGTCCCGAAACAGTTGTCGTTTTGGTCTCTCTTTTTTGTTCCAAAATAATTGTCGTTTTAGGAATTCAAAGCACTTTTGGGCTAAAACTTCCCAAAATACCATGTATTAAATATAAATACATTAAGTATCCCTGTATTAAACGAGGATAAATCAGTCATAGTGTAAGATTTCTCTGACAATTATTTTGGGACGGAGGGAGTACTTAGTATTTTACATTGCAACCCTCGTTCTTTTTCCCACTATAAATAAACTAAAGGGTAATTTCATAAATTTATTCAAATGCTCAATTTAAATTTCTTTTTTTTTTTCAAACACTCCATCTTTTTAGCTTTTAGCTTCCATTTGCAGACACTTCTTACTTGTGCTTCATCTACAATAAAATACTTCTAAAATATGGTTAATTACAAAAAATATCATCGAGGTTCGGTTTAATAACCCAAAAGAAAACACACTCAATTATCTTTCAAAATTAGAAACACCACCTTGATATTTTTTTCTATTTTACAAATTAGACCTTCAAGGAAGGGGGTGGGGGTTATTTGTTAAGTAAATACAAATTCAAGGGTGTGATTGTAAATAAATGGATTTTTTTTGGATCTCACGAAGGATATATAGTTTTTGTAATTAGCCCCCCTTCTTTTTTATTATTAATATTGATTTCTCATGGTAATTTATAGCTTTTGCTTTTTGATGCAGCAAAACAGGTGAACCCTTGTGTGAGCCTTTCCTTTACAATCAGAGTTGTCCAGAGGCTTTGCCAATTGTGAAGGCAATTGCTCCTCCTTACCACACAGTTTGCTCCGGATCTTCAACTCTGTGTAAACTTGTCTCTTGGTGGAGTTCATCCAATGTTACATCTAACGTCTCGGCCGTATTATTGCATCAAGCTGATTGGTTGTTGTGGCTTCTTCATGGAAAGCTCGGAGTCTCCGATTACAACAATGCTTTGAAAGTATAGTTCGTTTCAGTAATCAAAATAATTTTGTTTCATTTCTTTTTTGCTCATAATTAGCATTAGCATGTATACATACTCATGGATTTGCCGTATGAACTGTGATAGGTTGGTTATGACCCTGAATATGAGTGTTATCCTCCATGGCTGCTATCTCAGCCATATTCTTGTGTTTTACCACTTGTACAAGCTCCTGGGACCACGATTGGCTCTATGAAAGAGAATATCAGAACACTTTTTGGTACGTTTGCTAATATTGATGAATAGTGAAGTGAAAGTGCAGGTTATTGGGATATTTGATTTCGATGAAGTTGATGAATTCATGTTCTTGTCAATATCTTATCTATGTTTAAATTAACAAAAACGATCTTCTTCTTTCCTGGAGTGGAGCTTCAATTTCTTTATTTTTTTCTTTCTTTCTTTCCTTCTTTTTTTTTTAATGCTCGGAGCATTTATTTGTTATTAGGTTTCCCAAAGGATTGTGTTATCTGCACAGGAACCACTGATAGTATAGCAGCTTTTCTAGCCGCACGTGCCAATGAACCTGGAAAAGCTGTAAGAATCTTGTATCTCCTATTGAGTTTCAGACCATACATGTTTCTTGAATATTATGTTTTTCATTATGGACTCTAGTTAGGAAAATCATATTCACACATAAATGGTTTTCTCTCTGATTTGTCATTAGGGGATATACTAACTGATCAGGACTGATAGACGACTAATGATTTTGGTCATGCACATACTTTGTTTTATTCATTTCCTAAGTTGACATTTTAACACGATCAGGTTACATCTTTGGGCTCAACGCTTGCGATCAAGCTACTAAGCACTAGACGGGTCGAAGATGCACGTTTCGGCGTGTATAGCCATCGCCTTGACGATAAGTGGCTTGTCGGAGGAGCTTCAAACACAGGAGGAGCTGTTCTCAGGCAAATTTTTACAGATGAGCAGCTGCAGAAACTGAGTCAGCAGATAAATTCTGAAAAAGCTTCTCCTTTGGATTATTATCCCCTAGTTGATGTTGGGGAAAGATTTCCTGTGGCAGACCTAAAAATGGAACCCAGGTAGTCAGCTGTCTTATGATTACTGAACAACACACACACACACACACACACACACACACATATATATATATATATGCAAAAACTTTTCTCTTTTATTTTATTTTGTTAGATCGTAATTACTGTAACTATTTCTAGTGTTTTATTATTATTATTATTTTTTTTTTTTGTATTTTATTACTTTTTTTAGGGGTTGTTTTAGTGTGTTTTTTTTAATTATAGTTTTTCACTTCTTTTCAACTTTTAGCTATTTCTTCAAATTTTAGGGTTTTTACTTTTTAGTCTATTTTAGGGATTCTATAATTTTATTAGTTTTTCCTTCTTCAGTTTTTTTTATAGTTTCAGTTATTTTAGTTTTTTTATTCTTCTTCTTATTATTATTATTTTTTTATATTTGGGGACCTATTAGTGTAATGTTAAACGGTCTAACAAGAGAGTGTCTCATATTTATAGATATATTTCAATGAAGTCTGAAAAAATCTCAAAGGAGGATACTAGTACATTATAAATTATACTATCTAATGTGAACTCTGAAAAATAATGGGAGTCCTAATGGGTTTTTGTTCTGAATTTTTATTTTAAAAAATTATTTAGAAAATAAATGAAATTCCGTTGCATTGCAATAGTGTACTCTTGTTTATTTCTAGTAAACCATAATTTTCTTCTTCCTTAATAAAAACAACAACAAAAAAAACTAACATTTTTAGAAATCACTCATCACCTAAATCGCCATTCCAGGTTGCATCCTCGCCCAGAAAGTGACGTCGACTACTTACATGGTATTCTAGAGTCCATTGCCCGCGTTGAGGTAAAAGAAAATCACATTTTTCGTTTTTCATATACCAAAACAATGAACTTATAGGGAAAATAAATGACCTGGTAATATATGTATGTCAATGTTAGGCTAAGGGGTATTGCTTGTTAAAGGAACTGGGGGCTACCCCAGTCGTTGAAGTCTTTACTGCTGGAGGCGGGTCGAAAAACGAGAAATGGGTCAAAATACGAGAGAGGGTTCTTGGGCTTCCCGTGCGCAAGGCCCTTCAAACCGAAGCTGCTTATGGTGCTGCATTATTAGCCTTGAAGGGTGCTTCACTATAGTAATATCTCAGCCGGCGGCCACGATTTGTCGGGCTTTCAAGGAAAAGAGCACCAGTTAAAACAGAATGATTTTTTTTTTTTTGGATATATGTATTTTGTTGTATTGAATTCAGTTACATGAAGATGTTGAACAATTTTGAGTTTACTTATGAAGAAATTATCTCACTGTTCAAAAGTGAATTGTGATTTGTAAATCTGACGTCTGTTTGCTCCCCTTGGGGGATTTTGAAATATTTTCATCGATCTTTGAATAAGTTATCATGGACCTTTTTATATACCTTGTTTAAATTAAACTGATCTAATAAAGGTGTTACTGTTTGTTTCCTTTTTCGCATCTTTTTCAAGTCAAAAGTGTTTTATCAAGTAAAATAATAATTCACGAGTTTGAGAAAAAAAATCCAAAAATGATAATAACAAAAATAAATCCAAAAAGAATAAAGTAAAATAGTAAATCACGAATTTGAGAAAAAATCCAAAAACAATAATATTATTTTTTTAAAAAAAAGGACGTGTTACTGTTTCTTTCCTTTTCCGCATCCTTTTCAAGTCAAAAGTGTTTTATCATGTGTAAAATAATAATTCATGAGTTTGAGAAAAAATCCAAAAAAAATAAAGTAAAATAGTAGATTGAGAAAAAATCAAAGAGAATAATAGTTAAAAAAAGGAAAATGGGGTGTTCCGAGAATCGAACTCGGGACCTCTCGCACCCGAAGCGAGAATCATACCACTAGACCAAACACCCACTTGTGAAACAGATCCTTTTGTAATTTATAAATAACATTACTACGATTTTATTAACTAAAGTGTACAACTCAGCGGTCAGTTCAGTACATAGCCAATAATCCAGCAGAAAGTGAGTTTAGAAGCAGGGAAATATGGCTACAATGGCATTCTCCTCCCCACACCTGATGATGCACCGTCTTATCTTCCGCCGCTCCACCCCTCAATTCTCCGCTCTAGCATCCCATTCCCAAGCCAATCAGTCCTTCCCTTACCTCAAAGCGACGGGCCCTGTGTTTTCCGCCCTAGCATACCAAGCTAATCAGTCCTTTCCTTACCTCAAAACGACGCCGTTTTCCAACACCTTTAGCTTCTCCACCTGCTCTCTCCCTTCTTTTTCGGCTCCTCTGCGCTCCGTCTCGCAGCAACTCGAGAACGACGTCGTTTTACTCGAGAATGCACAAACCGAACCGGAAAGGGAACCTGAATCCTCTCTCTCGCAGCAACTCGCGAACGACGTCGTTTTACTAGAGAATGTACAGACCGAATCGGAAAGAGAACCTGAATCGGCTGCTGCTGCGTCTGCTTCTGAAGGTTTGAAGCAATCGAGAGCGGGGCCGCCGCCGCCGCCGCCGCCGAGTCTTAGTGTGAAGGAGAAGAAAGATTTGGCTTCGTATGCGCACAGTTTGGGGAAAAAGCTAAAGTCACAGCAAGTTGGAAAATCCGGCGTCACGGACACTGTTGTTATGGCGTTGCTTGAAACACTAGAAGCTAACGAGCTTCTCAAGGTAACGCAACCTTTTTCCCCCCTTCAAAAATGTGGGTGAATTCATTATTTTCTTCCTTTTGTAACGTGTATTGAGGATTAGAATTTCTTCTGGCAAAATAACATTTACGTTTTCATACACAAGTTGTTAATTGTTTCCTGTATGAGTAGCCAATGATTAGGCTAGGGTTTTGGCTTTTCAATATATGCTGTTATATATATATTCCCTTGAAAATTAACTTATTCTTGTTTTGATTTGTGAATCTTGGGTTTCTTTTGTGCTCCATGTTCGTTTTGAGTGATAACTGATGAGAACAATTGAATTTTTGTATTTCATTTATCAGTTTTCTCATTTTTTAATTTTTTTTTAAATGAACAGCTGAAAATACATGGTACTTGTCCTGGAGAGTTGGAAGATGTAGTGAAGCATTTAGAGGAAACAACTGGTTCTGTAGCGGTCGGTCAAATTGGTAGAACTGTGATTCTGTACAGGCCCAGCCTGACCAAGCTAAAAGCAGAAGAGAAAAGGAAGCAGGCTCAAAGAGTTTATCTGAAACGACAATCAACTCCAAGACAAACCCCTCAGGTCTGAATCTGATGTTGTTTTTCCTATTTCTGATTTCTTAAGTTTAAACATCGATTATAAAATAATTCTGAACTTGTTTGCCCGACCGCTGTTCTCTATTATGCTTATTGATATCTAGTGGTGTTGTCCATTTATTTTCATTCTGCACATCTTTGAATTTGTGAGACGCAATGAACTATGGTGATTGTAAAGAGAGATATCTACAATACGACCCCTGAGATTTAGCTGAATTAAAAAAAATAATAAAAAAAATCCTATAATCTTTCAAAATTACAAATACTCCCTTTAAGGTGTTACAACAACTCTTGAGGATACAGCTTGTGAAATAAACACAAATGTCAAGGGTTATTTGTAGTTTTGGTTTGTTTGTAATAAGGCCAAAATTGTAGTTACACTTTTTTGAGATTTTTTGAATTTAGACTTGTTAATGACTGACCGTTGCTGAAAACTTGGTGGGTCTTTATGGAAACTACAGAGTGAAATACCAAAATGGCTGCCAGGACAGGAGCAAAAACAATATGGTCGCGGCCGGAGAGGAGGTAGCAGATATTGAGCTACCGGTGATGTTTTGTATTTCATTGATCGGCATGGCTTGCTATGTTACCCGTCTCTATGGTTTTGTTTACCGAAGATCAATTACACGAGGGCTCGAAACTAAGCTTGTGGAAATTACGAATATTTGAGTTTAAGCTGATGAAAGTCATCCGAAACTCTGTAGCTTCTCTTGAGGTCACGAGTATTATAATTGTAGTAAACTTTTTGGCTCACTGTTTAATAGCTAATGAGTAAGAGTTTTGATATCAATGCCATTAAATTCTCGATTATCAGTTTACATTAGCAGATAAAATTGTGCACTACTAATTGTTCAGAATTTACTACATTAATTTCTGGAAATTCAAAATAATGTCAGAACTGGATCGTGATTTCTGAGTGTGTGTGACTAATTACATTTGTGGTGTGATAAAAAAAAGTTAAGAATGAAAGAGATCTCTTGTTTAGTTTAGTAAATGGGATGAATCTAGTATAATTGAGTTGAATTTAGCATTTTAACAGAAGGTGTAAAAGAGGAATAATAAGGGACGGACCTAGTAAAAAATTGTGATTTAATTAAGATGGGTGAGGGTAAAAGAGGAAAAATAAGGGACTTGGTATTAATTGGGTGGAAATAGCAGCACCCTTTCAGTGTTCCAAGGAAATAATATGTTAAAGAATGTTAATGATTACACAATCAAATTCCTATAGCCTTTCTAGAAAAAAAAATACTTTGTGCTACTAAATACAAACACTAGATACAAACGCTAATGATGAAAATGGATCGAAACTATAGAATACAACAGATCGAGTAGAATCGGTCACACAGCTCTTGACCTTTGGTCTTTACCGTTATTCTGAGTTCAAAAACATCAAATCGTGCACTAATGCGGTAAATACCGGCAAATTTATGTGAAATCCAATACAATATATTACACAGATTTCAGCTTCCCAAGTTGGTAGTGTTTCAAGTCTTCGGAATAAAGTATCCCACTCGGTAAGGTGAGCCGCCTTAGAGCAATTAAAAAGCGTGACTGGCCAGATAAATTAAAAGCAAACTCAGTTCAGATATTTCACAGCAATATAAAGACAGTGGAAATATAGGAATTATTATGAACTTACCCATTGGAATGCAACGAGTGTAAACCAACACCCAGTTAGACCATAACCATTTCTGCTCAACAGCTATATATAAAAGATATAATGTTTTTAGCAGATGGAATGAATCAGCCAACTGGTCAATAAACTCAAATAACAGCAGAAAATATCTTATGTTTAATTCATGCGTCAAGGCAGTAAATTTCATCCCTTGGAAATTAGGGCTAATTATAAAAGTACCATTGAGGTTTAGTCTAATTACAAAAATACTCCAGCTATAATTCAAAATCACAAATACCCCTTTCGTATATGTTCAGTTTTTTTTAAAACAGATTGCTCCCTCAATAGGGAGATATTTGTGAAGGAATGCAGACCTTAATGGAGTAATTGTAATTTTAAATTTTTTCTATAATTAGGTCACAGTCCAGGGGTAGTTTTTGTAATTATCCCTGAAAACAGGAAACATCATACCAGTAGGGTAAGGGAGCCCAAACAAAAGATCCCAGTCATTGACGTACTAATGAACTTCAAGTCTCGTCCAGCCTGAAGAGATAACATGCCCCTCATAGTAAAACACAACATATGGCTGCTGATATAACCTCTTAAATATAAAATCCGCAAGTCCCATTGTCATGAGAGCCTTGACGAACAAAATGGGCACAGACACAAGCAACTTATAAAAGTTAAAAAATCAAAACTCAAAAAACACCCAATCCGGCAATCTAGCTTTTTGTCCCAATGAAAAAAGACTTAAACAAATTCCATTTCTTCAAATAAGATCACCCAGGATAATTTGGAGGTAGTAGTATATTAAACCAAAAACACAACAGGTTTTCGTCAGCATATTTTTTTTCACTATAAAATGACAATTTGCACCTTTCCGCGAGTCCATGATAATGTAAAAATGAACTGATGTACAATTAAACCTCTACAAATTAATAGCCTTGAGACTGCTTAAATTTATTAATTTAGCAAGATTACTAAATAACCGAGATACTAATTGAACACGTCACTCATAAGACGGGACTGGCAAAAATATTGTTTAAACGAGGTTTTTAATTAATTGAGTATTAAATTGTTGAGATTTTCCTGTATAAGATAGAGCTGACATACCAATAATGTACCCTCAAGGCTATGAGTACTGGGCGTGATACATAGTGCAAGGAAATAAGGTATCAACACCTTGTGCATCTGCATGTACAACACAAATCAAACGCTAAATACATCAATTTCAAAATCCTCCAGAGTAAAGCCTGCCCCATAATTGTGAAATACCTAAGAGAGAAATCAACTGACCTCTTGTATCACTTCAGGATCAGGGGAAAAGATTTTAGGGAATATCCAAGGGACTGATGTTCCAATAACTCCCAATAGTAGTCCAGTTAGTGCGCCAATGATGACCAGTGATTTCAGTAATGTACGAGCCTGTCATCCCCATATGCTTTTCAGAAAATATATGTTGCAGTTTTTTCTAATCAATACTATTTCACAGGTGGGAAAGGCACTTTTTTGAAATAACATAAATATAAAAATAAATTAATGGAAACACAGGTTGCCATTGATTCTCAAATGAAAACTTCAGGGGGGCAATTGGACGCCATTTCATTTTGAAAACTTTGGAAATGAGAAAGAATAGTGATGATTTTTTTATTTTGAAAATAAGGATGTTTTTTTTTTTTGAGTGTGAATGAATATGCAATATGAATGTAATTATTAAAGATAATTAAATATAAAAAAAGTAAACTAATGACTGATAGTTGGAGCAACATGAGTGGATGAATAGTTAAATTTACGGGAAAATGTGTAATAATGAATAGTGATTGGAATTTTTTTATTTTTTTTGAAATGAGTTGAAGTTGCAGTGATTAGTGTGAGAAAAATGTGAAAAAGTGAACAGTATAATTTTTAAATATATTTCAAAAAAATCTAGACAAAAAACTCTCAAAAATTGGACGATACCCAATCGCTCCCTCAGTTACTAATGTTTTACTGCATGCTATTGGAGCTTGCAAGTACGAGAAAAAGAAAGTAACATGAATGTGCATATCCTAAATAGTATAAAAAGTTCATAAACTAAGGATTACAACCTTTGCTAAATTTCGATTAGCACCATACATCAGCTCGGGCATAAAAGACTGGGCTGTTTGTGAAAGAGGCTCACCCCACACAGTACACATACAATACACTTGTATCATGACCTAAGGAAGATGAAATTAAGACGGCACACTGCAATGAGCTCAGTATGAAAAGAAAATTAAACCATAATACAGAGAAGGCTATTGACACGATAAAATCGAACCTGATGAGCAGCAACAGTTTTTGTACCCATAGATGTAGCAAAGTACACAAGTAGAGAGTAAAACGCCACCTAAACTGTACAATGTTAGAGAAATGGCAGGATAATAAGCGATAACAGGAGTAGAATGACGAAAGGGATCACAAACTTTTGACATCATTGTCACAAATACTGGAGCTGCAAGCGTGAATATCTGGTAGAGTTGATCAAGTGATGGAATAGAGATGGCGAAACCATTATATCCCTTATTGTTCAGAGCTTGAATCATCATGTAGCCTGCAACAACCTAAGACAAATATGCATTAGAGGAAAACTCAAATGAAGGGCATGTATAATATTTAGAAAAAAAAGATAAAATGCATACTGATTCAAAATTCTGAGAGCCACACTACTGTCAAACTGCCAAATCTTACCATAGGCAGTTCCCCTAAAACTAAGTCTCATATATATAAATATATATATATATATATAGAGAGAGAGAGAGAGAGAGGGAGTGAGAGAGAGAGAGAGAGAGAGAGAACCCGTAAGAATAAATAAATTGGCAAACCTAAATAAAACTAAAAACGTAAAATACCGTAAAAACCTAAAAAAATGGAAAAACCCTAAGGAAAACTCAACTAAATGAAAAAACAACCCTGACCTGAAAAAAACTAAAAACAAAAAATTGGGCCCTGCACAACGGAATGTACTCTATTAAGTGGTTTGACACAAGTTTCAGTCAAATTCTGATTGTGATTATGAAATCATGTACCAAGACATTACCAGCATGTTCAGCCATACCTGGAGATACCATTGTTGCCCATGCTGCTCCAGCAATACCATTATCCTAAAGAATCTGCATAAACACTATGTCCACCAAACGCCATTAATAAACACTTGCTTTATGAATATTCAAGAGTTTAGGATTAGGTTGAACCTAAGGCCCTACTAAATTTGAGTTTGCAATTAGCTAATAGGACAATTAAACATCCTAAGGGTATTATAGAAGATACACTTGTCAAAGTGATAAATTTATTTTTCGAGTTGATTTTTTGATTCTTGACATACCTACTAATGTAGAGGTTATCCTTGATTTTAGGACGTCCTTTCTTAGCTACTGCTAGAGAAATTATTGATGTGCATGATGGAATATTGAGTTTTAAAGTTGAGGATGAACAAGTAGGGTTTTAAGATATCTAATGCTCTTGCTACAAATGATGCTTTTTTTTTTTTTT
>BMAC01000116.1:1043688-1064068 GCA_014905375.1 Phtheirospermum japonicum
CCACTGCCAAAGCCTTTAAAGGTCCCCATGAAATCTTTCATTCCTTAGACTGTCATCAGAAAACAGGAAAAAGCAAATATAGTAAGGAACAGAAATACAGAACCAATTTTAAGAAGCGTCATACAAATTTGGAGCTATGTAATTAATTTGCTTTTTCTGTCGAATGATTTGGTGAATTTTTACAAGGAATGGTTCCAACTGAGTTGAGCGAGATGTCCAAGGAGCTTAGTATGATGACAAGATTGAGAAAGTGAGAAAATTTCAACCATAGCACTTGGTGATATTATCTTCCATTAGATCATTTTTTGTCCCCCATGAAGTTGAGATCGAGATGGAAAAGTCTTTAAATATGACTAAGGTGTTTTCTTTTGGGGTTGTAGAGGTTTCAAGCAAAGACCACGTTTCAAAGTGAATGGGCATTGCTTGAAGTGTTTTCATGGTGGGGGAGTTGAGGAGAGCCCAAGAGATTTTAATTTAAAGGCTTCGAGCGAGCGTACGTGAGGCCTCACCATTCATAATCCAGCTAATTGACTATAAAGAAGAACTTACCAGGACGCAACATGGTATTTTACGTTCTTTTCGTTATTATTATTATTATTATTATTATTATTATTATTATTATTATTATTATTATTATTATTATTTCTCTAGGAGTAGTTTTACTAGTTAGTTTTGGTGATATCTTCAATGTTTTGTACAAGTTGATTCATATTGAGATGTATTTTGACAAACGTGGGTGAGAGATGTTGAGTTTTTCACCAAGCAACCATTCTCGCAAGCTTACGCACTCTACGGCAACAACTTCGACCACCTCAGAATCCTTTTACCGCCATAGTGAAAAGGTGATTTCATTTCTTTTTATTATTTTATTATTATAATTATTTATTTATTTTTCTTCTATTATTGTCATTTTTTCTCTGTGTTTTGTTGTCCAACTTTGGATTCTTACATTGGGGACAGTGTAAAGTTTTAAGTTGGGGGTGTTTTGTGTTTTTTTTCTTTTTTGTTCATTATTTAGGTTCATTCATATTTAGTTGGGAGGCATAACCGTCCTATGATGCACAATACTTTTGCTAAGTTAATTTTAAGAGTTTTAAAAATATTTATATCCAAAAGAATATATTTTTTCTTAAAAAAACACTATATATATATATATATATATATATATATATATATATATATATATAGAGAGAGAGAGAGAGAGAGAGAGAGAGAGAGAGAGAGAGAGAGAGAACCCGTAAGAATAAATAAATTGCAAACCTAAATAAAACTAAAAACCGTAAAATACCGTAAAAACCTAAAAAATTGGAAAACCCTAAGGAAAACTCAACTAAATGAAAAAACAACCCTGACCTGAAAAACTTAAAAACAAAAATTTGGGCCCTGCACAACGGAATGTACTCTATTAAGTGGTTTGACACAAGTTTCAGTCAAATTCTGATGTGATTATGAAATCATGTACCAAGACATTACCAGGCATGTTCAGCATACCTGAGATACCATTGTTGCCCATGCTGCTCCAGCAATACCATATCCTAAGAATCTGCATAACACTATGTCACCAACGCCATTAATAACACTTGCCACTGCCAAAGCCTTTAAAGGTCCCCATGAATCTTTCATTCCTAGACTGTCATCAGAAAACAGAAAAAGCAAATATAGTAAGGAACAGAAATACAGAACCAATTTTAAGAAGCGTCATACAAATTTGGAGCTATGTAATTAATTTGCAGATTCTAGCCATGCATCAAACCAAATCTAGTTTGGGCTAAAGGGTTTAATGCATGATTCCGATTTTGAAAGTTTGTCTTAACTATCACAATGAGAAATTTAAAACTGCGTATTAGTAGAAAAACAACCCTTAATATAGCTGCACTGAGTAGGAAACCTAGAAAACACATTAAGAAAATATATGTATTATAAACAGGTGGTGATGAACCTTGCACTTTGAGCAACCCATCCAATCAGCACTGCTGGCCATGCTAAGCCTCGAATCTGTAAAAACATGTTGTAATTTTACTAACCCTAAAGATGGGAGATGAGTAAAAACAAAAATACAAATATTTAGCAGCCAAACTAGGAATAAGGCACACAGGCAACGAACCTGGACATATGTGTTTGCTGCAGTTACAATTTCCGCATTATTTGCACCCGTAAAAGCTGGAGATTAATGCAAAGAAATTCATCAACTTATAAATAATGGAATAAAAAAAATAAAAACAATACAATGGATACATTTTCCCCCCTTCATTACCAGTCAACGCCCAAGGACCATAGCACCTTGTAAAGAAAAGCATCAGAAAACCACTGACCAATCCAATAAACAGCAAAACAGATATCTGATGTTGCACCTCGTTTTGATCCTGCAACACTTAATTGCACTCAAGCAACACACCAAAATATTAAATTTTAATTCGACAATAAATTCAGATATGGTAACCCAACAAACAGACCTTTCTAGCGAGAGATGTTGCAACCAGATTTGAAGTAGCAATTGAAAGAAACATAAAAACATAGCTCGTATTATCACAAAACACAGTCCCCGGGCCTGCAAATATAAAAATTCCCAATAAAAAATCAAAATAGGCAAAGCTGAAACATACTACATCTATAATCTATATAGAATACCACCAAATTTAAAAATAAAATAAAATTACTGCATTACCTAAAGCGGCAAGCTCAATGGAGCTGCCCTGACCAATAACAGCAGTATCAATTAGACTCATTAACGGGCCACAAATCCAAAGCCCGACCGCCGGCCCGGAAAATTTGGCGATTTCAACCATCTGACTCCATAAATTCTCGTTCTCCGAGATTTCTTCTATGTTTCTCTCAGATATCTCTTCTAACAACTCCGACTTCTCTATGACAGTTTCATTTTCTTCTTCGGTTGATGAAATATGAGCAAAGCTCTCAGTAATTTCATGGCTCGGAGAAATGCAATTGGGAATAAAAATCCGATTGCATTTTAGCTTTGGAACTCGGAGAGTGGGCTCAGGATGAAAGTAACTTCGATTGAATGTTCTATTGAGTGTATGGAGAGTGGGGTGGCAAGAGTATTGGATTGGCGCTTTTAGATTCATGGCTGGACTTTTTGCGGCTGCGTAGCTTTCTGGAGAGAGAGAGGGGCGCCAAAATGTTGAAAAATGAAGAATGATGATGGAAATTGTGTGGAAATGAGAAATGAAATGAAAATTGTTTTTCTACGTGGAAAGGTCTATTTGTTTTATCAGTTTTCGTTTTCGATTTCTTCTTGTGAATCAACGGCGGAGACCATTTGCGTCTTCCAACTAACCGCTTTTTAGTTTACGTACAGCTTAAAAAGGAAACTAGAAAACGCTACGCAGGCTGTAGCTAGTCAAATTTAGGGTTACTATGGAGCTATTATTTTCTTGCCTTGACCTATAAATTCCACTTAGACAATTAGTATTACTAATTTAGAAATATTATAGTTATATTAGAATAATAATTTGTAAAATATAAAATAGTATTAGAATTGAAATTAAGGCTCAAAGTTACAATAATAAATCTATTAACATTATTTAGATCCGTGAATTTCAATTCAAAATTTGCTTCCATTCAAGTGCAAAATAAATTTGTTAGGCTATTTTTGTACTTAGGAGTGTAAACACCGAATTTGAATTCGAATAATACCCGTTTGATATAAAAATTAAAATTCAAATACTTTAGTAATAATTCTCGAAACTTACTAAGAACCCTATTTCTATCCTTTTTAATCTTTTTTTTTTCTTAAGACACAACGTGTTCACTTTCCTCATTTTAAATTTAAATAAATACAACTAGTTTTACACTCGTTTATTACACGGGATTTATGAAAAGCTAAATATAATAATATTTGTGAACATTACAAACTTTTAAATTTAAAATAAAAGTTTGAAAAGATGGGTTCTCAATCTTACCCGGTTCAGTTTATTAATTATTATAATTATTAATTAATATTATATTTTAATGTTTAAATTAAATTCGTTAATAATTATATTTTCATACTTATAAAAATTTAAAAGATGTAAAAAAATCTCAACCCGTCTCTGATCTATATTAATTAATTTTTATCAACTCATTATATATTTTTATGTTTAGATTAATTTTGTTAATAATTATAGTTACATACTTTGAAAAATTTAAAAGGTGTCATACTGTCAAGACTTATCTCATTGTGTCATTCTCTAATAAATATTAATTAATTATTATTATGTATTTTTTATATTTAGATTGAATTCATTACTAATATTTACTTACATACTCCAATTATCAGATATATCATAATTTACACATACAAAATAATTAAAATTTTAAAAACAAACTATTTCAACTTTTATTATAAATACAATTATTTAATTATAATAATAAATATTTTTTTTTATAATTAAAATTATTTCATATGTAATTTATCTTTTAGTTAAAATAATTAATTTAAATTTTTTCTACTAATTATATATGACTTATTTTTATTTTTATATTAGAGGTATAAAAGAAAGTTATTGAATTAGACAAAATATAATAAAAGAAGCTATTAAGTTAGGCTAAATATAATAATAAGAAAATATTAAATTAGGCAAAATACAATAAAAGAAAAATATTAAATTATATATTAGGCTCGGTTGACACGTAAGCAAACCGACGCCAAATTTTTTATTATCCAAACGAAGCATATGAAGCAGATACATAGATAGATTTTGCATTAATATGTACTTGTTTAACACTCTTGTATCACACGGTACTTATCAAAAGATAAATATAAAAAATATTTGTGATAATTACAGAATTTTAAATCTAAAATAAAAACTTAAAATAATGATTTATCAACTTGTGTCTCGTACATGTCTAATCTATTTATTAATTATTATAAATATTAATTAATTTTATATTTGATGTTTAAATTAAATTCATTATTAATCTTAGTTACATACTTACAAAAATTCAAAAGGCGCTCACATTCTAAACCCGTGTCTAATATCTGTTTTATTAATTATTATTATTATTAAATATTTTTATATATTAATATTTAGAATAAATTCGTTAATAATTATTAGTTGCATACTTTTAGATATTCAAAAAATATCATACTCTCAACGCGTGTAGCATTGTATTGGTGTCTAATCAATGTTTATTAATTATTAGTATTAATTTAATATTTTTATATTTATATTGAATACATTACTAATATTCAGTTACATACTTAAATTGTTGTAAACAACTCATATTTTACCTATATGGAATACTTGAAACTCCAAAAATAAAATTATTTTAGATTCTATTATCAATAAAACTTATTTAATTATTTTCATAAAAAAATTGTAATTAAAATGATTTCATATGTAATTTATTTTTTAATTAAAATAACTAATTTATATATTATCTACTAATTATATATGACTTATTTATATTTTTATATTAGAAGAATCAAAGGAATATATAGGGGTGATACAATAATACAACATTATCTAGTTTTCAGACATGTGTGGATGACAATAAACCCAGTTAAATCGAGAACTGCCCACTCCGCTGCGACATGAATAGAGATTACCTACTTTAAGCAAGAATGAAGATGGGGACTAGAAACTAAAATTTTTCTGATTTCATCCCCAAATCCCACCCTTAATACTTATCAAATCGAACTGATTTATCGGATGGGTCCTTACTTTCCTTTAGAATTTCATACCCAAATCCCACCCTTAATATTTATCAAATCGAACTGATTTATCGGACTATCCTTTAGAATTTCATACTAATAAAATCTCGTACTAAACGTGAATTTCATACCTTCCTTTAGAATTTCATACTGTAAAATATTGTATTAATTTAACGGGATTTGAGAATAGCCTTTTAGAATTAATTTAACGAATTTGATTGGTGCTTACTTTCTTTAGAATTTCATACTAATACAATTTTGTACTAATTTAACGGGATTTGAGAATTTAATACTAATCATATTGCAAAATTTTGTACTAATTTAACGCGATTTGAAATCATACGTTCATTTAGAATTTCATATTGCAAAATTTTGTACTAATTTAACGGGATTTGATAATTTCATACAAAAGCTTTTAGAATTTCATAGTAATTTAACGGATTTGATTAGTCCTTACTTTTCTCTAGAATTTTTTACAAGGTTGAGGCGAAACATGAATCTCGAAATTTGAGAGAGGATGTTTAAAAGCGACTTCCAGTCTGCATGGGAAAATAAATATGAAATAGAATTATCAGAGTAATAAAAAATAAATATGAAATAGAATTATTAGAGTAATCAATCTTCATTTTTCATGCACGCATAATGGATAAATATGAAATAGAATTATCAAAGTAATCAATTTTCATTTTCCACGCATCGCATAACGAAAAATCGGTAGACGGTTGAAGGAAAATGTATCGTGAATTTATTTACGGGCAATATAGTCCATTCATATTTACCATTTATTAATTAATAATATTAATTTGGCCTATATGGGACAAAACTAATTAAAGGTTCCTATTTACCATTTATTAATTAATAATATTAATTTGGCCTATATGGGACAAAACTAATTAAAGGGATTAAATGGTAAATACAAGTTTGGTTTTGTCACTAAACGGTAATTTTTCCTAATTTTTTCACCCATTGCCATCACTACAGATATAGTTCGATACAAGTTTGGTTTTGTCACTAAACGGTAATTTTCCCTAATATTTTCACCCATTGCCATCACTACAGATATAGTTCGATTCGATATTTACAGTAAAAAGTAAAAAATTCACAATTTTATAGCAAATAAGTATTCTTATTATTTACAAAATTCTCAATTTTGAATCCTAAAATGCATAATCTCGACGAATCCTTATTCAAGCATTATAAACAACTTATATTTATATAAATGTCACCATAAATATGAGTTAATTTATGATTGTAAAATAATATAATAAAAAGGAAAATTATACGGTACATTCAATGTACCATGCCCCTTTCATTGTAATCCATTGATGTGTTTCACTATTTAAAAACTAAATTAATCTAATGGTTACAATCACATGAAGAATGATACATTGACTTTACTGTAGAACTTACCTAATAAAAACAACAACAATAAAAAAAGGAAAAATTCCCATATAGACTGTTAGTGAAATGTTTTTTCCCAAATAGGCCATTGAAATCTCAACTCCCCAATTAATCCAAAAATTATATAAGAGTACTAAATTACCATTTATAAATATTTTAATTTGTTCTTCGAAATTCAGAACTACTCGTGTAAAATTCAGAATTACTTAAGTTCGTCAGAAATACTCGTGTAAATTTAGAACTACTCGTGTAAAATTCAAAACTACTCATGTAAATTGACGAACTACTCATGTAAATTCAGAACTAATTATGTACTATCAGAAATACTTGTGTAAATTCAAAAATTCTCGTGTAAATTGACGAACTACTCATGTAAATTCAGAACTACTCGTGTAAAAATCAGAATTACTCATGTAAATTCAGAACTACTCGTATAAATTTCAGAAATACTCATGTAAATTCAAAACTACTCATACAAATTTCAAAACTATTCTTAAAAAGTTCAGAACTATTTAAATCTCAAACTTACTCGAAAAATTCAGAACTACTCGATTAAATTTCAAAACTATATCATGTAATTGATCGGTCAAGTTCCAAACTACATAGAAATAATCATACTACACTGAGAAGTTTTATATTAAATTAAGGAATTTCATAAGATACACTTTCATCAACTCCAACTTTAACATTAATGGTCTACCTAACCCAAACTACATAGAATGCATTTTCAAATCTAAACTACATATTCCAAACTACTAATTCAAATACAGAATACATAACACAGAATTCCAAACTACTTAACAATTGTAATTATAAAACGGCAGAGTRGTTTGTAATGATCCAAACTACTTATACAAAATAATTATATCACGAGTTGGGCGAATCTAGCATCC
Source organism: Phtheirospermum japonicum (assembly GCA_014905375.1). NCBI lineage: Eukaryota > Viridiplantae > Streptophyta > Magnoliopsida > Lamiales > Orobanchaceae > Phtheirospermum > Phtheirospermum japonicum. The sequence goes on from BMAC01000116.1 coordinate 1,051,636, forward strand.
CCGCCGTGCGCCGAGCCACTCTCCAATTTCAGCCACCCACAACCCTCGTTTCCAGCCGCCAACGAAGGAAAATCGGCAAAACCCAAACAGCCACAAAAGTACCGACCAAACCACCACAGAAATCCAGCCGCTGCCGCCGCCGCCGCCGGTTGCGTTTCAGTTGAACCCTAACAACACCACCATTCTTAAACCGCTGAGGAACAAGACGGCAAACCTGAAATCCAACCGCTGCCTACGTTCCCAGCCGCCGGTTGCGTCGCCAGAGGAGATGCCATTCGCGGTCTTGGGGAAGAAAAACGCCGTCATTGCAGACACCCCACTACAAAATCTTTCCCGGCCGTCGCCATCCAAACTCCGTTCGTCGCTGAGATCTGGACATCCTTCATGAAACGTCCGACGAAATTCTCCAGAACAATGCCGTCAGAGGCGGCGAAAAAGGTCAAGAACGTGTTTGATGAAAGGGACAGAATGAAGAAAGGGACGGTAAATGGAATTAGGGTTGGAAAATCCAATTATAACTTAATGTTTTTGAGTGGTGGGGTATTTTTGACATTTTATATTATAATTTTGATTTAATGGGAAGATTTTGGATTAAATGGGAAGGAATAATATTAAAGGACTACTTGGGAATTGAGTATGATCTAAGTATATTATATGAGAATTATCCCTAAAAAAAATCGTACAGATTTGTGTATGCACTGCTATCAAAAATAATTGGCTCTCCCAATATATTATACAACCTAAATTTATACAGTTTTCATCTTCAGGTCTTCAGAATAAAGTATTCCATCCGGTAAGGTGAGCCGTCGCAGCAAAACACTAAACAGAGACTGTTCACAAATACAAACACTTATCCCATTTAAATGATTTTACAATAAACAGAAACCTACAAGAAATATTTGGGCTAAAGACTTACCAATTGAAACGCAACAAGTCCAAACCAACACCCAGTTAAACCATAACCACTCCTGCTCAAACCTATAGCAATAAGAGATTGGATGTTACATGGATGGACTGTGTGAAACAGGAAATTAAGTAAAATAGAAAGTCGAATAAGATTATAAGTTCAAATGTAGTGGATATTGAGGTTTTGCCTAATTGTAAAATTTTAAAAATAAAAAAAGTAAATTTTCAAAATTATCATATTTCTAATTAACAAATTGCACCTGTAGTGGCGAGTAATTTGAAAAATGAACACAAACCTCAAGGAGCATTTGAAATTTTAAAAGCTAAATGATATTTTATGTTTTTCGGTAATTAAGACTAAACTTCAGGGATAATTTTGGACACGCAATTATATATACCATTAGTAGGAGTGGTGCCCAAACAAGCGATCCCACTCATTGAGATACTAAGGAACTTCAAGTCTCTACCAGCCTGCACGGTTGACAAGGACCTTAAAAGTCAGTAACTGAGAAGTTGAATATTGTAGATTAATTCCAATCCAGCACACGTAAATAAAATGTTCGGGACAATACATTTTACACCATTAGAATCTCAGACATAAGTATAGTTAGAGACACATACCATTAATGTGCCCTCGAGGCAATTAATAGGTGGTGCAGCACATAGTGCAACAAAGAAAGGGATCAACACCTTGTGCATCTGTACAGTATAACATAAAATACAATGATGTCAATATTCAATTAAAGCATTTTCACCACACATTGTTAGCATGATAATTTACTGTTCGTAATGAAAATTATTCTGGTCAGTAGAACATGGAGTCAATATTGACCAATATAGCCACTTAGACCGGATTATAAAAAAGTGACATCTCTCTTTTGCTAAATAATATATATTATACATCACTCGTGAATCCAAATATCCATTGTGAAAAGGAACAGAATACGAAAGAGGCTGACCTCATGTATGACTTCCGGATCAGAGGAAAATATTTGAGGGAATAGTAAGGGAATTGTTGTTCCAATGGATCCTAATATCAGCCCACTTAATGTGCCAATGATGATTAGTGACTTCAATAGTCCTCGCACCTGTTCATACATATGAAAATAAAGGAGGAAAGAAATGTAAACTACATTATATACATTTACAGGTAATAAATGTGGTCCTTTTTACAAAATTGTTCCAAAAAAAAAAAAAAGAGGAACTTTCACCAACAATTTGTTGGATGTTATTGGAGCTTGTTGCAGTTACAGAGGTATAAAGACTAACTAACTTAAGAGAAACAAACCTTTGTTAAACTACGATTAGCTCCATATATCAGCTCAGGCATAAATGACTGGGCCGTTTGAGAAAGAGGCTCACCCCAAACAGCACATATGCAGTACAATTGTATCATCACCTGATAAATTTAGATATTTGATGAGGATTAGCGTCCATGAGGGCTCTGAAAAAGGTAAATACAATATACCAGTTTAAATAAAGTAGCATTGATCTTGAAAAACCCAACCTGGTGAGCGGCAACAGTTTTTGTGCCCATTGATGTAGAAAAGAAGACAAGCAGAGCGTAAAATACGACCTACATCATAATATGCCAGACATAAAGTAATCATAAAGTAATGAAAGTAGTAAGTAGAGAGCAGAATTATGATTGGCGCCATAAAACCTTTGACATAATCGCCACAAATGCTGGAGCTGCAAGCATGAATATCTGAAGGAACTCATGAGGTGATGGAATAGAGATGGCAAAACCATTGTAGCCTTTTTTGTTCAAAGCCGCAACCATCATGTAAGCTGCAACAGCCTATGACGACCATGTGTTAGTGCGAAACTGAAATGGAAATCAGTATTTTAAATTAGGTTATTTACAAAAACTACCCTCCAAAATTTAACTTAAATCACACACACACAAAATAAAAAATAGGGGAAAAAACTTTTTGCCCCCGAAAATATGGCCGTTTTCATAGTTTACCATATAAACTATTTTTTGGGACATGCGCGATTTGCAGTTTTCCCCCTAGACCATAATTGTTATGGTTTTGTGCCCAAAACCGCATGACGTGGCACAATCGGGTTGTGACACATCATCCGGTTTGGGCACAACACCACAATAATTTTGATTTAGGGGGCAAACTGCAAATCGGGCATAGTTCGTGTGGCGGTTTGTCACAAATAATAATTTGTATGGTAAACTGTGAAAAACGCAATAGTTTGGGGGGCAAAACAACCCCTAAAAAATATTACAAACACCCCCTTGAGGTATGTATTTTTAACAAATAATACCCTCTTGAAGGTGCACTTTGTAAAATAAAAACAAATATCAAGGGGGTATTTGTAAGTTTTGAATATATATATATATGTATTTGTAAGTTTTGAATATGTGTGTGTGTGTGTGTGTGCATATATATTGTAAATAAACTAAAGCTAAAGTGTATTGTTTGTAAATAACCCTTCAAATTATACATCAGGACAAGAACATTCAAGTTACAATATCAATGTGGTTTTCAGATCTTGGGTTAAGATAGCAAAATGTGTTGTACAACATAGCATACCTGCGACACCATCGTTGCCCATGCTGCTCCAGCAATACCATATCCTAGGAATCTGCATAAGACTATATCACCAACGCCATTAATGGCACTTGCAACTGCCAAAGCCTTGACAGGTCCCCAAGAATCTTTCATTCCTAAGCTGTACGCGGATAAACACATTAAAGGAACTAACAATATTAGAAACGTGAATTGTAATCAGAATAATCTTCACTGGCTTATGTCGGAACAAGTAGAATATGAGAGTTATGAATCAAACTATAAGTCTATAACTCTTCTTGACTTATAAATTCAGTAAATCTGAAGACTCAGTACGTAAGCATAATATCTTTTTTTAAAGTCCGTTTCACGAAGCATAACTATACAACAGAAAAACAGTGAGAGACCTTGCACTTTGAGCAACCCATCCAACAAGCCATGCTGGCCATACTAACCCTCGAATCTGGAAAAAGACACTGTTCACTAATCAATAATTTGAAAAGTGTTACAAGCAAAATGAAACAATAAATTTTCAAGGCATGGCAACAAATTAAACTGACTTAAAAAGATTAGCTAAGTTATGACAGTGGAAATCTGCAAACGGAAAGCGTGACCTTCACATAAAATGACTCCCCTTGAAGGAATATTGGGAGTGTTCGAAAATTAGAGGTTTGGGGGAAAATGTGAGGTTAGAGCCCAATTTAGAGGATTGGCTAGTTAAATACTGTAATTGGTTTTTTTAGTAAACAGGTTGAAATTAGCTTTTTGGGTCCAAAACGCTAATTTTCAAAAAGTTGGATATAGGAGCTTTTTGAGAAGAGATGATTGAAAGGTGAGTTGAAATGACAATTTTTTTAAAAAAAATCATATTTATTATTAATTTACATACAAAAATGGTTTACGACTAATTTATTGATTAAATAATAGTAATATTTATCCAAATTAAATTTAATATATTTGAAAATTAGCGACTCGAGGAACTTCTATGCATAATAAATAATAACTATTTTTTGTTGTAGATATTATTTTAATTATTCAATATATTCACCATATAAACTATGTTAGCAAAAGAAATACCAACAGTAAATTGTGCCAATGTCCATTCTGGTCACTTTAGAAAATCAAATAGCTACCGACTAATTACCAAACACTTCTATTACGAACAACTAATACAAGCAGCTAGTCAAACTACCTAACGCAATCAGCTATCAGCTACTGCAATCAACTATTAGCTATCAGTTATCCGCTAATTGCATTAGCCAAGCAAGGCCATTGTTGTACTCCCTCTGTCCCAAAATAATTGTCGTTTTACAAGATTTCACACAAATTAAGAACTCTTACAAAATGATTGTCTATCCTCATTTAATATAGAGATATTTAATGCATTTCATATTTACAACACTCAAAAAAACAATAGTTGGAAACAATAAATTAGGGTAATTTGGGAAGTATTAGCTCAGAATTGCTTTGAGTTCCTAACACGACAATTATTTTGGGAGAAAAAAGTGAAGCTAAAACGGCAATTATTTTAGGAAGAAGGAAGTAGCTTTTTTCTTCTCATAATTTTGTGGGTTATATAACTGTTCCAGCACAATCCATATCATTCTACAATAACTCTGTCAACATAATTGAGGACAAAAGCAAGTTCTCACTCCAGAAATGCCTACATTTTGAATTAGTTAAACGTAACGCCACGAGATGAGCAATAACTCAGACCGATCACATCACAGATAACTCACATAATAGCAAAGCTGTCAAAAAATTTACTAATCATGATAATGTCAAGATTATATGGACCTGAACATATTTATTTGCTGCAGTTATAATATCTGCATTCTTTGCTCCTGTAAAAACTGGCATTATGTAGATAAATTCATCAGAACAGAATAATACGCATAAACTGAACATATTTATTTGCTGCAGTTATAATATCTGCATTCTTTGCTCCTGTAAAAACTGGCATTATGTAGATAAATTCATCAGAACAGAATAATACGCATAAACCATGATAAAACCATATTTGAGTAAATACATAAGATAGGTCCTCGTTTACCGGTCAACGCCCAACGGCCATATAACTTTGTAAATAAAAGCATCAGGATACCACAAGCCAGTCCGATAAACAACAAGATTGATATCTGATGTTGCACCTCGTTTTTGTCCTGTGCCACTTAGTTGCAAGAGAGCATAAGTTAACGCTAAAGTTAAGTAAGCTTTACAGAAGTGTCAACAATGTAATATGATAAAATCAATAGATATCGAAGGTTTAATCAACAGACCTGCCTGGCTAGGGACGTTGCAACCATATTTGAAGTGGCGATTGAAAGGAACATAAACATATAACTAGTATAATCACACAGCACAGTTCCTGGCCCTGACAAACGCAAGACGAACATGTCAACCGGAAATCAAAATGCTGGCTATCCAAAACGGACAATTTCACGGATGTCAACATTAAACACGTAATTTATTTAATATGTTATATGCAACGCTGAAAATATCAAACAACATAACCAATAGCTATAGTTGACAGTCTTATTTTACCCAGATTTCCAAAAAAATAATAAAAATAAAAATTAGTCCGATTTAGTTAAATACAATTAGTCATGAGGATAAATGATCAGAGCAAATAAGGGAAAATTGAGTTTATGTACCTAAAGCAGCAAGTTCAACGGAGCTGCCTTGACCAACAACAGCGGTATCAATTAAACTCATCAATGGCCCACAAATCCAAAGCCCAACAGCAGGACCAGAGAACTTCACAATCTCAGTTATCTGGTCCCACAAATTGCCCCTCTCCGATAATCCTTCTCCATTGTTTTCAGAAACCTCTTCTTCTAGCGATTGTCTTTTATTCACAGCTTCCACTTCTACATTTTCTTCCGCAGTTGACGAAATTTCAAAGACAATATCCTTTCCTCTGCCTGGGAAACTGCAGTTTGTGATGGTTGAGCTATAGTTTCTGCTATTTATGGTTCGGATATTTGTTTTTGTTGATTTTGAATTGAATCTTTGGTTGGGGATTGGGTGATAATGGCAGTGAGAGTGAAACTGGTGAGTTAGGGTATGGAGATTCATGGCTCACAATTTTGGCGCTCCTCCTCTTCTAGAGAGAGGAGCGCAAGTACTCAAGGAATGGTTATAGAAATTGGACTTTTAATTTATATTTTTAATATGAAAAAAAAAAAGAAAACTTTCCAAAAATATATACTTGTTCGTAATGTAATACAGTACTACCTATCAAAAGTCTTCTCGTAGATAAGTGTACAACATACTTGTTGTATAAAAAATAATTAAATAAATGAATAACAAGACTGTTTGAATTTACACCGGGACTAATATAAAAACTAGATGGTGAATATGCTAATAATGATGATTGATTCGTATGAAGTTATGATTTCATCATTTTTTATTTGATACTTATATATCATCCGATAAATATTGAAGATGTTGAGGGATGAATATACCAAGTCAAATATAAAGTTACTTAATTGTCGATTGGAATTCATTTATTAATAGTTCGTCTGAGCTCGATTTGTCGAAGTTTTTAAATAAGTTTGAATATATTTTTTCGTTTGATAATAACTAAAATGAGTTTGAACTCGTTCGATTAGTAAGAAAATATATAATGTATTTAAATGTATTAAATTATTTGAGCTCGACATATTTGGATATATTAATACTTGTTTGAACTCGACTCGAATTAAAATTCAAACATAAACTAATTAAGCTCGATAAAAATTCAATCAATCGCGGACAAAAAGTATTTCCAAATCATCAATCACATATGATGCAGTATGCACCATTAGGACTTTTACCCGGCAGGTCGTGTACCCGGTGATTCGAGTATGATGATAGAGTGCACAAAAATCAGGTAACGGGTCGAATGCGGATAGTACCCGCAAGCTACAGTGTCGAGTACGGGTAGGAAGTTTGTACCCGTTACCCCTACCCGATTAGTACATTAGTGGGTACCCTACTCGTACCATACCCGTTTACCCGCATTATACCCTACCCGATGTATATTATAAATTTAAATATATGAATATAATAATAAATAATGTATAATAGTTAATTTTATAATTTATATATTTGTATTACCACATTTGTCTTATGTAATATATCAACATAATTTATTTATATCTAATTCAATATAAAATGTATATCTTGTTATCATGTTTCATATTACGATAAAATATCATAATTTATGAAATATTATTTATTACATTTATACTATAATATTAATGATATAATATCAATATTATTGCATCATATTTACTCTAAAAAATTTTGAAATTACTTTAATTGATAATTAGAGTAAGAGAGCATTTTCCTCACATTCACATAGCTAATTATAACTTATTTAAAATATTTTAGTATAATATATTGAGAATTTTTATTTTTTGAGACATTAATATTATTTTTGAATGACTCATTTTTAAAATAATTTAAATATTTTAAGATTTCTTTCTTAAATAAATAGAATAACCCAATCAAATTGTAATAAACCATGATATATATATATATATATATATAATAACTATGATTTATATTACTAAATTATGTTTGTATTAAAATAAAAAAAAGTTATTTTAATTAAACAATAATTTAACTTAATTCATAGATTTGGGTACCCAACCCGATAAAAAAAATCGGATAATAGAGTAAAGTACGGATATAATAAATTAGTGACGAGCATAGTATAAGTATGGTCGTACTCACACTATACCCTACCCGTTTAGACCCTGTGCACCATTATTATTTATGATATAAATTATCATTTTTATTTACACCCTATGCACCATTATTATTCATGATATAAATTATCATTTTTATTGGTGCCACGACAACTTGTGTGGAAATAAATTAAAATATAGGGAACTTCTATGGTGCCTTCACGGCACCATTCTTCAATCAATAGGAACCATTTGATGAATGAGAATATAAATTTAGGTTTTTAATATAAAGAAATCAACGCTTGTAAATGCAGGAGGGGGTGAGGGTATGGTACCGTGAAAGTACCGTAGTCATTTCCTAAAATATAATCGTTTCAGTTTGTATATATTTGCACCTTGTGCACGTTGCGTCATAAACACATTCATAAGTATTTATCATCTCCTTCACTCGTTTTATGAATATTTATCGTTCACCTCTATTATGTTTATTTAGTTGCAAGATTCATCACACACGTGAGTCCATTATATAATTCAAGCTATCATTTCGTAGATGTGCCATTTAATTTAAATTCACATTTGCGTCTGCTTATATAATACACTAGAAATAATATTTCCCCTATATATTAATTCAAAATCCACCTATTCTATGTGTCTTATTCTCATACTTCGTTAGCTTTTGAAAAAATTATGGTGCTTCGATGTCATCCGAGCCTAATATTAACCTAATTTAGTATACTTTCCTAATATTATATTTTATCTAATTCAATATTTTTCTTTTATTACTTCTTACCTATTATAATATTTTTTTAACATGTTTTTTCCAATTCAATATCTTACTTTTATTCTTCTAATATAAAAATATAAAAAATTTATATCTAATTAAAAAAATCTATATAAGTTGAATTAATTTTTATTTACAATAAAAGTTGAAATAATTTTATTATAATTTTAAGTATTTATATAAAAAAAATATGAGTTATATAAAGTTATTACAAAAGGAAAATAAATATAAAAATATAAACTTAAACTTTTTTATCTAATCCTAATATAATAAATTAAAAATAATATTAAAAATATATATGAAAACTATTGTTACAAAAAACAAAAATAAAAAACAAAGTGAAACAAAAAAAATAACATAATACTAATACTAATAATAAATTATTATGCCTAGAAAATAAATATTAAATATATTCTAAATCTCTTTATTCAATTCAAATATAATGCATTGATACATATATTATATATCTGCATGAACAAATTAGTATCTTACGCAAAAATAATAATAATCACCCCTATATATTAATGCAAAATTCTCCTAACCTATGTGTCTGCTTCGTATGCTTCGTTTAACAAATAAAAAATTTTGGTGTTTCGTTTACTTATTTATCATCCGAGCCTAATAATATTTACCTAATTTAATATTTTTCTTTTTATTGTATCTTACCTAATTTATTTATTTTTAATTATATTTTTCCTTATTCAATATTTTCTTTGATTCTCCTAATATAAAAATAAAAATAAATCATATATAATTAGTAGATAAGATCATATATGAAATTTGCTCTAATAGCCTCCTTATAGGGACTTCTCATGTAAATAGTATGATAAATAGTTTATTTATGGACAACACTCTTGTTAGGCCGGATTAACGGATCATCTGTTAGACCAAAAATTTCATATCAATACATTATAGTGCAAAAACCAATATATTATAATAAAAATCAATACATTATAGTACAAATATACCACAGTATAAAAATCAATTCATCGTATCACGGGTCAGAGATTTATGAAAAACTAATACTTTACATTAAAAAATCAATATATCACAATACATTATAATATCGGGTCAGATGGCCTAACGGGTCATGACCCGTTAATCTGCCTAACACAAGTGTTTGCCTTTATTAATAGGGAGTATGTTGGAGTAAAATTAGATTAGGTGTTAGTAGGAGTGAGCAGAAATAATGGGTACCCGGTTCCGGACCCGGAACCGCATGGGATCCGCCGGGTCCAGCCCCGAAATCAGACCCGCCGGTACCGGTTCTGGTTCCAAATTCTTGGAACCGGTTATGACCGGTTCCGGTTCTGGGGCCACACTTTCGAGACCCGGTACCCGGTGGGATCAGTTCCGGGACTGGGTACCCGTTGATTCCAGTTCTTGAACTGGGTACCCGGTACCAAATCTTTATTATTATTATTCATATTATAGTTTATTTATATAATTAACTATGCACTAAGATTTTATTTTTTAAAAAATGGATAATATTTATAGTAAGATTTGATTAAATACTATGTGGTTTAATTTTTGGTGATTGCATGGTATAATGAGATTATTTTTAATTAATTAAAAAGCATAATTTAATACATAAAATCTATTTAATTAAATATTGTATTAAGTTATTTTTGGTGATTGCATGGTACCGGGTGTCCGGTTTCAGAATCGGTTCCCACTGGGTCCGGGACCGGTTCCAAAAATTTTGAACCCGGTTAGTACCGGTTCTCTTTTTTTGGACCCGGTCTTGACCGGTTCCGGTTCCAAGAAAATTGACTGGATATCCGGTTCCTCTCACCCTTAGGTGTTAGAGTACCTCCAAGTGACTCCCTATAATGGTTTTTTAGTTCATTTAAGGAGTCAACATAATGAAATTTGCTCAAATAACCTCCTTATAGGGAATACTCAAATTTAGGGAGTCCGTATACAATAGACCCGGGACCATCTAATAAGGTGCACCGGGTCCCCAATTTCATTCTACGTCGGCAAACAATTGGACGCCACCAAAATTTCATTCCACTTCTGCATCAGAATTGGACGCGCCTTTCTTTTCAACCCTCCGTCCACGCGCCTTTCTTTTTCACCAAAAGTGAAAAAACTCTGCAAATTCCCGCTACTTTAGACACTGCAACAATCTCCAAGCAATTTTCATTCCCGATTTTTTCACCAAAATTTCTTCAATCTCCAAGCAATTTTCATCTTCTCCAAGCAATTTTCAGAAGTTGAAACAATTTTCTTCAAGTAAATATCATCTTCCACCGGACGCTGCAACAATTTTCATCTTCTCCAGTAAGTTTTTGATTTTTTTTCCCATTCAACTTTGATTTCAGTTCGCTAATGTTGGTGAACTTTTAGCATCGATTGATGAAGTTTCATTGTCGACTAATGTTGATTCATCACAAAACGCTTGTTAGTTCACAAAATTTAAATATAGTTTCAATTCTTCCGATTCTAGGGTTTAGCCATCACTTGATGTTGATATAGTTCATCTGTATTTTAACTACAGGCTTTCAAATCTCTGCATGTTCTATATTTGAAAAATTGTGATAAGATTTTATATGTACATCTTGATGATATGTGCAAGAACAGTCTGRTGATATGTTGCAGATCTGAGCGATGATATATCATTTGTGAACCTCATATTACTTTTTTTCTGCGAATATATTAGTTTTCATATAGTAGTAATGATATGTTCAAGAACAATCCGATGATATGTTCCAGATCTGTAATGATATGTCTCATAACTGTATAATATTATATCATTTCTGAAATTTATTTTACTGCAAAATATAGATTGTCTTTATGATTATATGTACAATTTCAATGTAATAATATATTCATGTTCTATGTAATGACATGTTCATTTTCTGCATGATGATATATTCATGTTCTATGTAATGAGATGTTCATGTTCTGCATGATGATATATTCATTGAATTCTGTGTTTTAATTATAGATATGAAGAAGAAAGCAACAAATATACCTTCGGAGAAATTAGATACTCCGATTGTTGTTGGTAATAAACAGGGTTTAGGTCTCACTCTTCAGGAGGAGGACCTACAGAGAAAAATATATGAAAAAAATACGAAGGGGAGGAAGAAGAAAAATACAATTGACGCAACATCAATGATAGAGAAAAATCCTTCTCCTACTCCGAAAAAGAAAAAGCAGAAAGAAAAGAAAAAACCAATTGAAGAACCAGATGCAACATCAATTGAAGCACCTGAATTTGATATAGTGAAACAAATCATACAGAATCAGTTGGAAACTGAGAAGGAAAAAAAGATTATCAGTTGATTCTTCAACTGGTGCAATCTGTATATCAACTGTGTCTTCAACGGGTGCACCCTACATATATCAGTGTATCTGTGTTAATTTTAATTTGGAATATAAATATTATTTTAAAGTATAAAGTAATAAAAATAGCAAACCTTTTTCTTTTTCTGTAATTTTGTTTTCTTCACAGTTGGACTCTTTTTGAAAACTTGAATTGCAGAAGCAGTTTTTTTAAATCAGTTTTCGGCAACTGCGTTTTGCCATGCTTGACA
>BMAC01000116.1:1072109-1088484 GCA_014905375.1 Phtheirospermum japonicum
ACCTTGTCTGGTAATTTTTGTTTATAATATATTGCAGCAATATGTGATGATATTTGGTCTTATTATATGATGATATGTGGTAGAATTATGTGATGATATATGTCAGCATTTTGTGATGATATTTGAAACAGATTCAGGTTTTTATGGTTTTCTTTTTTTTCTAAAGTGAATTGTGATGATATGTGTATGTATTGGGTGATGATATCTGTCTAAGTAATGTGATGATATATAGTACAATCTGTTTTTAGGGTTTTGCTTTTTTGGTAATGATATGTGGAAGTAAAGTGTGATGGTAACTATTAGTGTTGAGTGATGGAATGTGTCACTACTGTGTGATGGTATCTGAAACAGATTCAGGTTTTCAGAGTTTTCTTTTTTTCTAAAGTAAATTCTGATGATATTTTTATCAGCAATTTGTGATGATATGTGTATGTAGTTCGTGATGATATCTGTGTAAGTAATGTGATGATATGAAACAGAAAAAAATTTACTTACTTTTCCCAGTAAAACTGGAACTCAGCCTCTGTTTCAACGTATTTCATCAAATAATTAAAAAGGTCTATGAAACCTTTTTGACTTCTTAGCGATCTGATATTTATCTTCGAATTTTCACCAATATGCCAAACACAGAGTCGAGGTCGTGACATTGGAAAAATTTTCGAAATTGCAGCAGCCATGGCAGCAGATTGATCGGTCATTATAGTAACAGGATGCTTACCGCCCATAGATCTCAAAAAAGCGCCAAATAACCACTCAAATGACTGAATTCTCTCATTCATAAGGAACCCACACCCAAACATTACATTTTTACAATGATGGTTCATGCCGACAAACGGACCACAAATCATATCGTATTTGTTAGTGCGATACGTAGTATCATGCACCAACAAATCACCAAATAATTCATAATCCTGCCGCATACAACCATCTCTCCAAAAAAAACTACAAAGCCTAGACTCATTATCAACCTCAAAAAAAAAAAAAGTCCTTCTCATTAGCTTGCCTATTTTTAAAAATTTGAATTAAAGAATTCGAATCTGTACCGTCAAATGCATTTGATTTACTTAATGCATTATATGCATCTCTAACGCTAAACCCTAAAAAAGGAGAACCACCGGACTGGTTTTTCAAATCCCGAACACCATCGGCCACACCAACACCATTTTTTTTTAATTCTTTAAGGTAAGCAAGTTGAGTCGGACAAATATTCCTATGGGATGGAAGAAGATGACTTGAAGTAGGTGGACATAATGTATGGTTATACTCGTTTTTATGTGCAGTAACAACCCACAAACCACAACGATCAATATCAAACCGAATGAAAGAAGGACAACCTGTTCTCACATCTAATTTCGTATAAGACCTGATTTTTTTTTAAACTTGTTTCTGATCAGCCTTAGAACAAAGAAACATTTTCATAGAAATTGAACCATCAACCCTCTTCCTATCCTTCCCCTTCCTAACACTAAACCCAACCCTAAACGCATGATCATTATACAAATTATAAGCCTCATCAACATAATTCACAATAATACCAACCAAATCATCATCACGCATTGCTCTCTCAGCTGACTAACAACCATCATTCACTACATAATACAAGAAAATAAAACAAACTAAAAATATGTGAATAATACAAATATTAATCACATATTAATACCATATAGCATCACATAAAACTGAGACAACTCATCATATATTACATTCAGATGGCATCAAATACATACTGACATATCATCACATTCTACATTCAGTTATAATCACATTCTACATTCAGGTATAATCACATTGTACATTCAGATATCATCACATTTTACTTTCAGATATCATCATCTATAAACTAACATATCGTCACATTCTACATTCAGATATCATCACGTTCTAATTGTCGATATCATCACACTCTAATTTCAGATATCATCACATACAAATTCACAAATAATTACACATTCCCTTCATGAATCGTAAGAGGAGAAATCATATACCTGCTCCTGTAATAGAACTACTATCATCATTGTTCGAACTCGCACCATTCCCAGAAACCGGAGTAATTGCAGTAGAAACACAAATCGAAAGAGCTACAGCAATAAAAATAGAAATAGCTTAAACCTAATTCAATACGAAAATAAATAAATTTCAAAAAATAACTTACCCTCGATCCGATTCGCGTCGATTGGAACTTGTAACAGATTCAAGTCCATTTAGAATTGAAAGAATTTGTACAGCAGCAATCGATTCGCCGATAATTGATGATTGTTAAGCAGATTGTTTATCAGAAGCAATCGGATTACTCGGATTACTCGCCGCTGATCGGATTACTCTCCGCTGATCGATTATTGATCGGATTACTCGCCGCTGATCGATTGTTTATCAGAAGCAATCGGTTCGATTTTTTGTTCAGATTGGGGAAAGAAATGGAGAAGCGCGTGTGAAATTGAAGCATTCAGAAAAAAAAATGAAGAAGGGCACGTGTAAATGTATAATTTGACTTTTATATGTGAGAATGGGTGCACCGGGTCCAACTAATAATTTGCCAAATTTAGGAGGTCCCCGTATTTTTATTCAAACTCCCATGTAGAGAGCCAAACATGACTCCCTATTATTATTATTATTTTAAAAATTGACTCCCTATAAATATATAATAAATAATTTATAAGTAGGGAGTTGTTGGAGTAAATTGGAAAGGGAGTCTCGTAAATTAAGTCACCTCTCTTCTTTTGAAGAGGCCTTTTTCAAAATTCTATTGTTTCACCCGCCAAACAATTCGTATTATTCCCTCTGCTATCGGTGTTGTAAATTAGGGTTTGTCTGACGCAGATTCAACCGGCAAAACTGATGATCGCACCCCAAAACGTGTTCGTGTCGTGTTTCTTGGATATAATATTATTACTTTTGGAGTTCAATGATGCAGTGGATCGTAACTGATCGGTTTTCCACCAAAGGCAATTATAGAGCAATTGCTTTTTCATTCCCGCCGAAATTACGTGTTTACAGTCCTTGTTGACTGAAATTGATTATTCAAATAACATGCACAGCTCAGGTAACAATTCACTGCCAGCAATTCGTGTTTCTCGTGTTTCGATTGTTTATTTATTGTATTATGTCATCAGAGCAATAAAATAATCAATCCAGTTGTGAATCATTTATTTATTTATTGCATTCTATTGACACTCCTTGTTTTTTCAAACGTTTGTCATTAGATCTGTTTATGTGTTTTATTCTTCTCTTACCATAATTGTTTCGGCCAAGTCAAACGCATTTTTAGAGACAGAGCTTAGTATGGAACGCACTTTACTCTGTTTTTAATTGAATACTTGTTTAGACTTGAGAAACTCTTTGTTCTTAGTTTTGATTTTGTGTGCATCTGTTTAACCGATTGAGTTAGTCTTGAGCAGGTGTGAAATGGGGAGTTTGGTTGCAATTTTGAGGCATCCGGATGAATTGTATCCGATGGTGAAACTGAAATTGGCGGTTAGAAGTGCGATGAAGCTGATCCCTGCAGAGCCACACTGGCAATTTTGTTACTCAATGCTTCATAAGGTCTCTAGAAGTTTCGCTTTCGTTATTCAACAGCTCGATACTGATCTTCGTAATGCTGTGAGTTTCCCCCCCAGTTTTTTAGTTGACCATTTTTTGCTTTTGGGGATGGACATTTTAGATTTTCTATTTTGGAAAGATTGACTAATTTGTAGCATTGCATTGTCATACCGTTTTATATTCTGGTGTCTGAAGAATGATCTTTGCACATTTCCTTGAATTTTGCAGATATGCATTTTCTATTTGGTCCTTCGAGCACTTGACACTGTTGGTAAGCTCTACTAATCATTGACTCTGTTTGTAAAATCTTATATCTTTGCTCTTTTTATAGAGGATGACACAAGCATAGCAGCAGAGGTCAAAGTGCCTATCCTGACGGCTTTTTATCATCACATATATGACCGTACATGGCATTTTGCATGTGAGTTTTTGATTTCCGCCTTTAAGTCTATTTGGCAATGTTTGTACAACAATGTTGAAGGGCATTGCTCTCAGGTGGTACAGAGGACTTCAAAGTTCTAATGGACGGGTTCCATCACGTTTCCACTGCTTTTCTGGAGCTTGGAAGCGGGTATGTTTTAATTATCAATTATCGGTCAACTTTTTACCGAACCAATTCATGATGTTGTTAAACATGACTGTTCGTTATATGCCTGTTAGATATGCCATTTTGGCAAATTTATGGACCGGAAATCTTAGGAATATTGTCAGCGTTATCAACTAAAAGTACATGAAATGTGATAATCGAGAGGTAGTTATTTTATTGTTATTTTTTCATCTATTTAAAGTTGCTAATGCCTCTTGACGGATTCAAATGGAGAAGATCCATGTGTTGGCATTATTATGAATACATATATTTTTATTTTAGAGCTTCCCAATAACAATAGACAATTGCTTCAGATCAAGCAAATGACTAGGTTGTGGTGCATGAATGTTGTCAAAGTCGTACAAATATCGGAAAAATATAAATCATGTGAAGTATAGACTATAGAATGCTCCACACCCTTCCATTTTGTGGTTGACGTTTGGGTACTAGTCAAATCATAAGATGACTAGGTTGACGTTTGCAATAGGTTCTTATTTTCTTAAGTTACTAAATAATCAACTGTAGTTTTGAAAATTCCTAAAGGAATAAAAGAAAATGCTTGGTAAGTCCAGTATTTTCACTTTTCTTGTCCACTGAATCTGCATTTTATCAATTTTGGGTGTATTGGGTAAACTAAGTTCTAATCCATGCCCATGTCATTATAGCCCCAAAATAGTATCGGCATTAAAGTTCAACAAGATCTTGGCAGATGAAGATTTTACTAATTCTGATGATGAAAAGTTTTTTTTTAAAAAGAATTTGGGCTTCCCAATATTTTGCTTATCAGCTTTGCAAAATTGTATTCATAACTAGCTCAATGCATGTAATATAAGTCTTCTGTGCGTGCAAGATAATTTTCATTCCTTTGGCAGCTATCAGGAGGCAATTAAGGATATTACCATGAGAATGGGTGCAGGAATGGCAAAATTTATTTGCAAAGAGGTACACCAGACATATCTATTATGAGATTCAGGGTTTAATATCTATCATGTATTTTAGTGTTTCTATACAAAAAAATATAATGTATTATGTAGAGCAACTATTCATTTTTTCTCTTTCCATCAAAATTAAGAATTCTCAGCCAGACCGTAGCTCTAATATAGACTTTTCCCCCCTCTTGTCAGGTAGAAACAATTGATGATTATGATGAATATTGTTACTATGCGGCTGGACTTGTCGGATTAGGGTTGTCTAAGATATTCCATTCTTCTGGAAAAGAAGATCTGGTTTCGGATACTCTACCCAACTCAACGGGTTTGTTCCTTCAGGTACTTATTCAATATGTAGCAATAAGCTAAGTGTTTACCTTATGACATGTTTGGACTAGTATTCGTTGGGAATCTGAATCCAATTATTCAAAATCTTGGGGGTATTGAGAATTATGTGAATCGTAAGAATGCTTGTTTGTTGTAGGATTGAGAATTCTTTACTTTTTACCGTAGATGTCAAATCATGTCCGAAATGTAGATAATGTATTATTATATTGTATTTGTTTAAATTTAAAATGAGGAAAGGGGACATGATGTGACCGAAGAGAGAGAAATGAGAGAAGAGATAGCAAATATGTGAGATTTAGAATAGGTAGTAGGTTTCAGAAATTGTTGGTTGGGTATTTAGATTTTGAGTCTCAGAACAAATGAGTATTTAGTATTCAGAATTCCAATCCGATATCTACACTCCTAGTCCAAACATAGCCTTAGAGACCTGTGGAAATTGAAACAATTAGAATTGTCCTTTTTATTTGCAAATAATGCAGAAAACAAATATTGTGAGAGATTATCTGGAGGACATTAATGAGATACCAAAGTTACGTATGTTCTGGCCTCGTCAAATTTGGAGTAAGTATGTCAACAAACTTGAGGTACATCTTTTTCCCCAACTTCAGCTTAATACATCTTTTCGGTAGTCAAGTTGCACCTGAAATATCCATTTAATTTGAAGTCAATGGAGTAAAATGTCGTCCTGAGAGTTTATTCGATATGTTCTTAGGACTTGAAGTATGAGGAAAACTCGGTTAAGGCAGTTCAGTGCCTAAATGACATGGTCACAAATGCTTTATTGCATGCAGAAGACGCCCTGAAGTACACGGCTGCTTTGCGAGACCCATCTATCTTTCGATTCTGTGCAATTCCGCAGGTGTATATATACGTGTTTATGCAGTTTTTATTTTTTATCCACATGTTACCTTTTCAACCACAAAACATTTTCAGTATTATTATTGTCGTTGTTGCTGCTGTTGGCTGACCATTTGTAGTGGCCCAAAAAACAAATAGGATCTTTTCCTTAAAAAACAAGCGATCTTGTTTTTGCTTTTTGTTTATGTTTGCCAGTGGCAATATCTGAGTAGTTGGACTGAGAGGGTAAATTACATATTGATTTTCTTTCTGGTCCCTGGAGCTGGTTTTAATCAGAAAAAGTGCTTCTGATCTTACCTTTTCTATTATTACCAGGTAATTGCAATCGGGACGTTAGCTTTCTGCTACAACAACATTCAAGTCTTCAGAGGTGTTGTGAATATGAGACGTGGTAAGATCAACATTCTTGATATGCTCTTCTCGATTCTCATGGAGAACATGATTTCTTACTTCAGTGTTTCTTTACTTTTTTTAGGGATAATTACAAAATTATTCCTAAATTCAGCCTAAATATAATTTTGGCTTCTCTTTCCCTCTCTAGGTCTTGCTGCTAAACTTATCGACAGAACTAAAACTATGTCTGATGTGTATGGAGCTTTCTATGAGTTTTCTTGTATGCTGAAATCCAAGGTATGATGCTTCAGTACACTCATACAGTTCTATAAATTTGTTTCAATTATCTATATGCCATCAAATTATAGAGCTCAGTGTCCTACATTCAGAAACTTGAATTTCTTTAGGTTGAACCATTTAGATGTTTCAAACTCGTAATAACAATTCCATTAAATGTATGTAAACTTTATCTGTGTGCTTTCTAATGCTTGTTTGCCAAAAACATGACTGTTCTAGGTTGATGACAACGATCCTAGCGCTAGAAATACAAAGGAAAACTTAGAAGCAATCTTGAAAATCTGCAGGGATTCTGGAACCTTGAAACAAAGGTAGTAAAAATAAAGGAACTATCTTGGAAGACTTTTATCTATTTTGTAATTTCTTCTCCTTTTCTGCCAGGACATCTAACATTATCCAGAGCGAGTCTCAATATAATGCAACTTTGGTATGTTTTGAAAACCTTTTTCTTTTCTGAAGCAATTTATCAAGTATAAAATTTTTCTAAATATTTCCACGCAGATTGTTGTCCTTGCCATCAGTTTAGCCATCCTTATAATTTGTGTCAGCAAGTCGACCATCTAATATGTGTAAGTTCCGCCAATTCTCAATCGTAGTCTGTTACTATAGAGATAATTAAAAAAAAAAGAGTTTATATATTGAGATTTCACATTATGAATTACGATAGAGGACTCTCTACATTCATTTTGTATTATGAAGTTAACAAAAATACCTCTCGATCTATAAAAGGCAATACCTATCAATTTCAAAAGATAAAATAAAATTTGCTAACTTTTTAAAATACTTTTAACCCCTTGGTCTCTTGGAAAATATCATTTCACAGAATTTAACAATCAAAATTTACAGGAGAAGCTAAGTTATTGTGAATTCTTTTTTGCTTTTGTCCGATATGATAGGTAACATCCCTTAGTCTACGACATTCATCTTTCTCTTGCATGATCATTAATGAGTGGTATCTCGTGAGATTATCTGAAAACTGGAGCTAGCATCACATTCCTAGAGTTGGTATTGAACCCGTGTCTAATATCTATTTTATTAATTATTATTATTAAATCATTTCATATATTAATATTTAGAATAAATTCGTTAATAATTATTAATTACATACTTTGAGATATTCAAAAGATATCATACTCAAAATCCGTGACACATTGTACTGGTGTTTAATCAATGTTTATTAATTATTAGTATATAATTTAATATTTTTATATTTAGATTGAATACATTTCTAATATTTAGTTACACACTTAGATTATTGTAAATAATTCATATTTTACCTGTATAGAATATTTGAAACTCCAAAAATTAAATTGTTTTAAATTATATTATCAATAAAAGTTATATAATTATTTACATAATAAAGTATTTTTTGTAATTAAAATGATTTCATATGTAATTTGTCTTTTAATTAAAATAATTAATTTAAATCTTATCTACTAATTATATATGACTTATTTATATTTTTATATTAGAAGAATAAAAGAAAGTATTGAATAAGGAAAAATATAATACAAGAATTAAATTAGGTAAGATACAATAAAAAGAAAAGTATTAAATTAGGTAAATATTAGGTTCGGATGACACGTAAGCAAACGAAGCACAAGAATTCTTTATTTGCCAAACAAAGTATACGAAGCAGACACATATGTTAAGAGGATTTTGCAATAATATATAGGGATGATAGGATGACTATGAACGCCATTTGGTGAGGTCGGTGGGCCTTAATAAGGATTGGTCCGGGTGGAAAGAATATCTTTCGTTGCGATAAATATTCATCTCCATCAAAATAAATTTTATATTTGTTGTGATAAAATTTGATTTTTACTATGATAAATGTACATTTATACATTTAACTGCCATACAAAATTTCATATTTGATATGATAAAAATGTCCATCTACCTTGTGGTAAAACTTTAAGCCTTTTAAAAAGAGTTAAAGTCATGTGATATAATAAATATCAATATACATTTTCATAAATGTACAATTTCTCATAATATATATGAACACTTAATGGTTATACAATTAATTGTATAAATACATCTCCGTTATATTAAATGAACATCTTTTTGTATACGTACAAATGTGCACGTAACACAGGACACTGACCGCTGTGGGTTCCCCTCACCAATCAGCACTATCACATGTCAATAAGCTCAAATCAACATGTAAATTTCGTAAAATCAATTTTTGGTAAGAAACCCTTGATAAAGAAACAAGGGAAAAGGCATTAGATTATTGAAGTTTAATGATTCTGTATCAAATGATCGAACAAATCGATGAAAACGATAACTTCAATTAACAGTTAATGAAAAGGGAAAAAAAAAACGATATTAAAATTGTCTTTCAAATCAAAGACAAATGTAGCATATATATGATAAAAGTCGGCATTCTCAAGGAAAAATAAAAATACTACTACTAATTGCTATTAGCATATATATGGAGAAAAACATCCGATAGATCATCCATTTCTTTTTGAACAAGTTGCACTTCATGTTCCAATTGATCCATGACTGGTTCCAAAGCCGAAAGCGCATCATCGTCGATAATCCACTCTTTTTCACATCTTCTTCTTCCTTTGCAAGAAGTTCGAGGCGATGCATGACTTGAACGAGTCGCTTCGTATGATCACAAGCAAGGGCGAGTAGTGATATCCGATTGTCGGGTTTTTCGGTGGTGGCGCGTCTCGGTCGCAAGGCCCCTGCGTTAATATTGTAATTATTCCTGATCGTAGTAATAGCATGATGATTAATTAATCACAAAAAAATAATTCAAGTGTCCACCATTGATAAAATCTGAGTTTATTATTACTACAATTTTAAAAATACACACACACACACACACATATATATATATATAGGGTTGGGTTCCGGTGAGAATGGGTCCGTAGGTGAGAAATGAGAATGAATCCTAGCCATTATAATTAATCTAATCTAATGGATCTAATATAATCACACGAATTAAAAAAAACTATCAATATAACCCCCAAATCTTCATCTTCTTCGATCGATTAGCAGGACAGGAACTCATCTTACTTTCTCAAAAAAAAAATCTGCTCGGTTTTGTCTKGGGGAAAAAGTTTGATTTTCTTCAAACATGCATGTTCGATTTTCATCAAACTACTATAATTAGCTGATTTTGGAGGCACGATCCTATTCAATTTCAGGGGGAATCGAAAATAAAATTGCCTATGGATTTTGAACACAAGATCTACTTCGATTTCATTGGGTTTCTACTTGTTTCAAAAATCTGAGCCCCCTTACTCGTTGGATTTGGTTCTATTTGGAGGGTCCTGCTCTATTTTTTTTCTTCTATTTTTTACGATTTGATTTTGATTTCACCCTTCGATTTTAGACGAATTAGTTAATATTTCTTTTTAAATTAGGTCAACTCATCTGACTTTTAGATCTTTGAGTTTTGGAGTCTGTTTTCAATTTTCAGATTTTTAATTTAGGTTTGAAGGCCAGTCATGAAACTTGATGCTTTCAGTTCATTACTGATGTACAACTCTTCAATATTATGCACAAAATGATTATTGATTTACAAATCTTGAAAAGTTCTGTGCGTGTTTACGTCTGATAGCGTTATAGATTATGCAAGTGTGATTTGGTTTGTGCACAAGTAAGTGTCGGTATGTGCACATTAATGTGTTCACTTTTGCACGATCGTACAGTAGCTATGGTATTTTGCACATGTTATGATTAAAAATTTTTGCGCGTGTTATTGTATAATATTGTTGTAGTTTACGCAAGTGAGATGTGGTTTGTGCACAAGTAAGTATCAGTATGTGCACAGTAATATTTTTACTTATGCACGATCGTAAAGTAGCTATGGTATTTTGCACATGTTATTATTAAAAATTTCTGCGCGTGTTATCGTCTGATATTGTTGTATTTTTATAAATTATTACACCATTATTTTTTGGGTTATGCATAATATTGTCATCGTATATGTACAATAGTGAAATTGAACATGCCACAACAGTGAAGCTAAAGCCATGTACGTGACTAGATTGATTTACCAATGATTGATTGAACTGGGTAGAACTATACAATTTTAATATTTGTCTTAGTCTAAAATTTTCTTTTTCTTTTGCTCAATATAGTTCAATTATTATATTCTGTTCAATATCTTATTTTGTATTAATTCACATATGGAAATTTGCAGGCATGAGATTTTAGAACAAAAAGGAGCAAGATTAGAAGAATAATGAAGATTCGGAATATAAAGACTGAGTTGATAATATTGAGTGTTTTAATAGCTTTCACTTTGATATTCTTTTGTCTAGATTGTAAGGTCACATTATAAGGTGGTCAATTGTTGAATTTTCATTCTCTACATTTACTTTACTTTATTTGGTCTATGAACAAAGGCCTTCATTTTTATGAAATATTTTCATTGACCATTTGAAAGCTTTTCTGATTATCTCAACAAGGTCAACCTGTAAGTTTTGTTGTTGGTATATTTTCCTTTATTTTGGAAGTTTCTGCAATACTAGTTCGAGAGGATGCACAATAGTGATATTAAATGTGCACAATAGTACAATTGGACCTGCACCTGTGCCAAGTTTCCATTATCAATTCGGAAAAAGTAACACTTGCCTTTAACATCAACATAGTCATTAAGATTCAAATAAAAACCATTGCAATATCAATTTTGCTTTATTTTGATTTTTTATTTTCAACTTTAGTTATAATACATGCACAATAGTGCAATAGGACTTTCACAACAGTATTTCAAGAAATGCACAGTATAAACTAAAAAAAAAAATATTGATCTTCTGCATGTTCAGTGAAGAGTGGCGACTGAGCTGATATTATAACCAATTATCAAAAAGTACAGAAATGACATGGAGCCATAACTTGATGTAAATAAATTTTACTGAATATATACTCAAAATGAGTTAAAAACCATAATATTGACTAACATTTAGTAATCTCGAACGATCTAAAAGGCACAAGTTATAAAACACCGATAAAACTTTCTCTTGTACATAAGTCAAGAATGTATATCAATAGAATAAATCGTCAAGAGATAATTGATAACATTTTGCCACAACATTTACGGGCAACAAAATTACAAATTCTTCTTTAGAATATTCAGACCCAGAGGTGGACTCATCGTCATATGGTTTTTTCATTATACAATTGAGGTTCAAGCTCATATATCATTCTGTGTGTTTGGGTGATTGTACCTGTTGATTATATATTACACGCCAATGAATGAAAAAACAATAAGTACATTAGTAAACCATACATGTTAATTGCACAAAATATATTGAATCCTACTCCCAAATAAATAACATCAAACACCCCATAGCTGAATACGAGTTTCACTTCTCAATATTTCAAAAACTAAGAGATGAAGATGATATATATAATAAGAATTTCTATTGTTAACATACTCTTCAGAAGAATTCTTTTGCACAATAGATCACATTACTTTCCACAATATAAGAATTCTTTTGCACAAAATATTATATAATAATACAACAAATATCCATTACCAAGGCATTATTTGAAACACAATCAGTATGCCTAAATGTATATGATCGAGAAAACCCGATCATACCCACAAACACAAAATTGAGAAAGAGAAGATAAAATGGTAATTTTTCCACAATTAAACCCAACAACACCAACCTTCTCCATTCCTATGATCCGACTTGCATATTAGATAACAATAGTTTTTCTTTAATTATTTTCTCAAAAAACACTTAACAAAACATATAAGATTTGGATTGCGAAGAAAATCCATATACAATTGTATTTTCTGCATGTCATACTAATAGAAAGTGCACTTTAATATTCTGGATTTTGCACGTTAATTATAAATTTCATGCACACTAATTATTAGTAGATTGAATAGAATCTAAACAGACTACAAATTCCTACAAAAACTAAAACTCAAAAAATTTCCACCCATACCTTGTTTGTTTTTCAGGCGCACTTCTCGTAACTGTCTTCAAGTTGAAGACTCGGGAACATGGGGACTCTCATCAATACCGATTTTTTTCGTTCCTTTTGTAATGAAAAACAGAAACAACTAATTTTTTTATTTAAAGTTAGCCTTCAATAAAAAGAAGTAAAAACTGCAACTACTTCTAAACTGATGCATTTGGTTTTTACGAAAAAAAAAAACATTACACATCATAAAGCTAAGGCAAAAAAAAAAAAAAACAACACATATCATGAGAAAAAAATTTCTAAACTTATGTATCTGCTGTCAACAAACTACACATTTCAAATTCATAGTTAACAAATAAATAAAATAATATTATATTTACAAATTACTGTGCACATACTTACACTTACTTGTGCACAAACCACATCACACTTACATCAACTACAACAACATCTGATGACAACACACACATGACTTTTTAATCATAACATGTGCAAACAACATAGCTACTGTACGATCGTGCACAAGTGAACACATTGTTGTGCACATACTGGTACTTACTTGTGCGCAAAACCACATCCACACTTGCATCAACTACAACGACATCAGACGACAACACGCACAGGACTTTATTCAATAAAAAAAAATTCCAAAAATCAGATGAAATCCTGAAATTAGATGAACTCCACTAATTTAAATAAATATTACCTGATTCGTTCGAAATCGAAGCCATCAGGGTGAAACCAAAACTGAAATTTGTAGAACCAAGGGACCAAATCCAAATGTGAGTTTGATTTTTGATTCTCCCTAAATTCGAACTGGGTTAATCCTCCAATCAGCTAATGAATAGGTTGATGAAAATTGAATTTGTTCACAAAATTAAATTCACGAAAAAAAAAATAACAGACTTACGCATTTGAGAGCTTTGAGAGCGTCCTGCCATGGCAACATTTGTGGTGTTCGCAGTTTTTTTTTTTCTTTATGCACTGAGCTTGCGAATCAATGGAGAATCTTGATTGTAGGTTTTTCTTAGTTGCGTCTGAATCAATGGAGAATAACGAAGGGGTATAGATCTGTTTAGGAAAACCACCAGGCTTCTTATTTATAAAAATACCCACCGGTCTTTTAATAAAGGCATTAAAAATGTGGACATGGTTCATTCTCATTTCTCACCTACAAATCCATTCTCATATGATCCTATACCTATATATATATATATATATATATATTTAAGGTTTTATAGGCAGAAAAACCGCAACATAATTTGAAAATATCAATCAAAACAAAATCACGCATAGCGGAATATATCTAGCTACATCAGATTAAAGAAATTACGTAAAGCATTAAAGAAAATATAAACCGCTAAGGTTTTACCTCAGTTTGTTCCCATCATCAGCCATTGCCCTGGAAATATGATGAATCACAAAAAAATTAATTAGTTAGTGTGACATAATAAATAATAAATAGTGAGAAAAATAAGAAGAATGCTTCGTAAAATTACCCACCCCAGGAAGAGAATTTATTAGAGTTTGAGTATAGAAAAAACACAATGAGGAGAGATCCTTTTCTTATATGCAAGAACAAGTTTGGATAAGACCGTGGTTTTTCATGCATGTTTTTTTTTTTTTTTTAATAATTAAAAAAAAGGAAAGAAAGTTTAGTCTAGAGAAAATCTATTGTCCGATATCTTTTGATGTATTTAATTGTTTCCTATAATATTTTCTCCCGTAAAAAGAAATATATTAGATTGATATCTATAACAAATAAGTAAATATAAAATTAGGAAAATAATGATGTTATCTAAAACTCTTTTATTAAGTATGTAAAATTATATATATATTTTTATCTTTATTGATACGCATCATATTGCTTAAAATAAACTTATTTTATTGGAATTTAATGATTACCAAAGTGTCTCAAATGATATTAAAATTATCCTTTATATCAAACACGCCAAAATAAAGTCTTGATAGTGATTATTAATTAGTTAATGAGATGTCTTGCAAGCGTTTTGCCAGCATATCCTGGCGTGCACTAAATCTTTAGGTTTATAGGAAAAGAAATCTCAGCGTGAACAAAATCTAAAAATATAAGAATCTGTGTCGTGAAAATGGTAGGTGGTATTTAGGCGGAAACTAAATGTATTATATCCGATTTACTGTATTCTTATCACCCATCAATTCCCATTTATTTTATTATTATTTTTTATTTCCATATAATCAAATTATATCCGATTTAATCCAAAAATTAACGTAGACTGACAAAACTGTCCTTACTGAAACCAAACATAAATCAGAACATTCCGCGACTGGTATGAATTGTTGGTTTCTCGTCGACTATTCTGATTGTTTGTAATAGTTGTGGATTGTTGAATTAAGTAGTTTGAAATTATTTTCAATGAGTAAGAAACTTGGTTCAATAAGTGTAATTTGGATTTCGTTCCACTAAGTATAGGACTCCGTTCGTTCAGTTTACTTTGCTTCCATGTAGTTGGCAATTCATTTTGCTTAGTATGAATTGTTATTCAGTCGCGGTGTACATAATACATAGTCACTATATAGTTTTTATTTCATTTTATTCAGTCGTCACCGTATGATTCAGTTGGACTGTTGAAAAAAAATATATTTTGGTTCATATATTTCTTGTTCTTCTTGTTGTTATACCTTTTCTTTTACTAGCCGAGGAGGCAATTAAGACTTTTTTAGAAAATTCTGAGTTTGTTTGTATTATAATTACATTTAGAGTATACAACTTACTGAAAGAAAGTAAAGAACACATATTCTATTCAACTTTTTCTGAGATTTCATTCATTCATTTCTTGATGATTACATCAGGCAATGTTGCCACTATTTATAGTAAAGGTAACCCTAAAATATGTGGCTAAGACTGCTACAGTACATTAATTCAAATCCTGTGGTCACCATTGCTACAGTACATCCTAACAGTTGGATGTACTAGATTAGGGCTGACGACACTAGTTGGCGTAGGGTAGGTTTTCCTCATCTGAGTCCTTTTGTCAATAGTACGTTCGAGCTCTGGCCGAGCTATCGTGCGACTTGAGAGGTTAACAACCTTGCGACCTGGCACTGCGGCTCATCTTCAGGTCGCTAGACATTAGGTCGCCAACCATGCGACCTGGCATTACACTCTTCTTCAGGTCGCTAAGCAGATTATGACCAGGCCGATCTGAACTTGTCAGGTCGTTCTCTATTATCCCCCTCAATTCGAGGGCGGCGATAGGAACAACAGAGAGCTTGTTCCGAAGTCGAGCAAAGAATTGATGCGAAAGTGGTTTGGTGAAGACATCGGTAGTCTGATCAATGGAAGGGACAAACCGAACTTGCAGCGATTTCTTGGCAATGAGGTCGCGAACAAAGTGAAAATCCAGTTCAAAGTGCTTCGTGCGAGCATGGAGAACAGGATTGGAGGCGACAACAATAACACTCTGATTATCGACCCAAATTGTGGGAACAGCGGGAAGAGTGACCTGAAGCTCGCTGAGTAAGGAGCGGATCCAAACCCAAGTCAGGCAGTGGCATGAGCAAGACTGCGATATTCAACCTCAGTGCTGGACCTAGAAACGGA
>BMAC01000116.1:1088509-1099669 GCA_014905375.1 Phtheirospermum japonicum
TGATGCAAGTGTGATGTGGTTTGTGCACAAGTAAGTGACCAGTATGTGCACAGCAATGTTTTTACTTGTGCACGATCGTACAGTAGCTATGGTATGTTTGCACATGTTATGATTAAAAAGTCATGCGCGTATTATCATCTGATATTGTTGTAGTTGATGCAAGTGTGATCTACAACTACTTCTAAACGGATGCATTTGGCTTTCACGAAAAAAAAATATTACACATCATAAAGCTAAGGCAAAAAAAAAAAAAACAACACATATCATGAGAAAAAAATTTCTAAACTTATGTATCTGCTGTCAACAAACTACACATTTCAAATTCATAGTTAACAAATAAATAAAATAATATTATATTTACAAATTACTGTGCACATACTTACACTTACTTGTGCACAAACCACATCACACTTACATCAACTACAACAACATCTGATGACAACACACACATGACTTTTTAATCATAACATGTGCAAACAACATAGCTACTGTACGATCGTGCACAAGTGAACACATTGTTGTGCACATACTGGTACTTACTTGTGCGCAAACCACATCACACTTGCATCAACTACAACGACATCAGACGACAACACGCACAGGACTTTATTCAATAAAAAAAAATTCCAAAAATCAGATGAAATCCTGAAATTAGATGAACTCCACTAATTTAAATAAATATTACCTGATTCGTTCGAAATCGAAGCCATCAGGGTGAAACCAAAACTGAAATTTGTAGAACCAAGGGACCAAATCCAAATGTGAGTTTGATTTTTGATTCTCCCTAAATTCGAACTGGGTTAATCCTCCAATCAGCTAATGAATAGGTTGATGAAAATTGAATTTGTTCACAAAATTAAATTCACGAAAAAAAAAATAACAGACTTACGCATTTGAGAGCTTTGAGAGCGTCTGCCATGGCAACATTTGTGGTGTTCGCAGTTTTTTTTTTTCTTTATGCACTGAGCTTGCGAATCAATGGAGAATCTTGATTGTAGGTTTTTCTTAGTTGCGTCTGAATCAATGGAGAATAACGAAGGGGTATAGATCTGTTTAGGAAAACCACCAGGCTTCTTATTTATAAAAATACCACCGGTCTTTTAATAAAGGCATTAAAAATGTGGACATGGTTCATTCTCATTTCTCACCTACAAATCCATTCTCATATGATCCTATACCTATATATATATATATATATATATATTTAAGGTTTTATAGGCAGAAAACCGCAACATAATTTGAAATATCAATCAAAACAAAATCACGCATAGCGGAATATATCTAGCTACATCAGATTAAAGAAATTACGTAAAGCATTAAAGAAAATATAAACGCTAAGGTTTTACCTCAGTTTGTTCCCATCATCAGCCATTGCCCTGGAAATATGATGAATCACAAAAAAATTAATTAGTTAGTGTGACATAATAAATAATAAATAGTGAGAAAAATAAGAAGAATGCTTCGTAAATTACCCACCCCAGGAAGAGAATTTATTAGAGTTTGAGTATAGAAAAACACAATGAGGAGAGATCCTTTCTTATATGCAAGAACAAGTTTGGATAAGACCGTGGTTTTTCATGCATGTTTTTTTTTTTTTTTAATAATTAAAAAAAAGGAAAGAAAGTTTAGTCTAGAGAAAATCTATTGTCCGATATCTTTTGATGTATTTAATTGTTTCCTATAATATTTTCTCCCGTAAAAAGAAATATATTAGATTGATATCTATAACAAATAAGTAAATATAAAATTAGGAAAATAATGATGTTATCTAAAACTCTTTTATTAAGTATGTAAAATTATATATATATTTTTATCTTTATTGATACGCATCATATTGCTTAAAATAAACTTATTTTATTGGAATTTAATGATTACCAAAGTGTCTCAAATGATATTAAAATTATCCTTTATATCAAACACGCCAAAATAAAGTCTTGATAGTGATTATTAATTAGTTAATGAGATGTCTTGCAAGCGTTTTGCCAGCATATCCTGGCGTGCACTAAATCTTAGGTTTATAGGAAAAGAAATCTCAGCGTGAACAAAATCTAAAAATATAAGAATCTGTGTCGTGAAAATGGTAGGTGGTATTTAGGCGGAAACTAAATGTATTATATCCGATTTACTGTATTCTTATCACCATCAATTCCCATTTATTTTATTATTATTTTTTATTTCCATATAATCAAATTATATCCGATTTAATCCAAAAATTAACGTAGACTGACAAAACTGTCCTTACTGAAACCAAACATAAATCAGAACATTCCGCGACTGGTATGAATTGTTGGTTTCTCGTCGACTATTCTGATTGTTTGTAATAGTTGTGGATTGTTGAATTAAGTAGTTTGAAATTATTTTCAATGAGTAAGAAACTTGGTTCAATAAGTGTAATTTGGATTTCGTTCCACTAAGTATAGGACTCCGTTCGTTCAGTTTACTTTGCTTCCATGTAGTTTGCAATTCATTTTGCTTAGTATGAATTGTTATTCAGTCGCGGTGTACATAATACATAGTCACTATATAGTTTTTATTTCATTTTATTCAGTCGTCACCGTATGATTCAGTTGGACTGTTGAAAAAAAATATATTTTGGTTCATATATTTCTTGTTCTTCTTGTTGTTATACCTTTTCTTTTACTAGCCGAGGAGGCAATTAAGACTTTTTTAGAAAATTCTGAGTTTGTTTGTATTATAATTACATTTAGAGTATACAACTTACTGAAAGAAAGTAAAGAACACATATTCTATTCAACTTTTWCTGAGATTTCATTCATTCATTTCTTGATGATTACATCAGGCAATGTTGCCACTATTTATAGTAAAGGTAACCCTAAAATATGTGGCTAAGACTGCTACAGTACATTAATTCAAATCCTGTGGTCACCATTGCTACAGTACATCCTAACAGTTGGATGTACTAGATTAGGGCTGACGACACTAGTTGGCGTAGGGTAGGTTGTCCTCATCTGAGTCCTTTTGTCAATAGTACGTTCGAGCTCTGGCCGAGCTATCGTGCGACTTGAGAGGTTAACAACCTTGCGACCTGGCACTGCGCTCATCTTCAGGTCGCTAGACATTAGGTCGCCAACCATGCGACCTGGCATTACACTCTTCTTCAGGTCGCTAAGCAGATTATGACCAGGCGATCTGAACTTGTCAGGTCGTTCTCTATTATCCCCCCTCAATTCGAGGGCGGCGATAGGAACAACAGAGAGCTTGTTCCGAAGTCGAGCAAAGAATTGATGCGAAAGTGGTTTGGTGAAGACATCGGTAGTCTGATCAATGGAAGGGACAAACCGAACTTGCAGCGATTTCTTGGCAATGAGGTCGCGAACAAAGTGAAAATCCAGTTCAAAGTGCTTCGTGCGAGCATGGAGAACAGGATTGGAGGCGACAACAATAACACTCTGATTATCGACCCAAATTGTGGGAACAGCGGGAAGAGTGACCTGAAGCTCGCTGAGTAAGGAGCGGATCCAAACCAAGTCAGCAGTGGCATGAGCAAGACTGCGATATTCAACCTCAGTGCTGGACCTAGAAACGGAGGTCTGCTTTTTAGAACACCAGGAGACAATATTGCAACCTAAAAAAATACAAAAACCACTGACGGATTTTTTGTCATTCAGGTCACTAGCCCAGTCGGAGTCTGAAAAACCTGTCAGAATAAAGAATGAAGTTTTAGTGTAGGTGAGCCCATAAGAAGTGGTACCAGCAAGATATCGCAGAATTCGCTTGACAACCCGCCAGTGAGTGCTGAGAGGACAGTGCATATATTGGCACACTTTGTTCACACTATAAGATATATCAAGGCGAGTAATTGTGATATACTGAAGTGCTCCAACAATACTCCGGTAGAAGGTTGGATCAACAGTAGGCTCCCCTTGGGACTTAGAGAGAACAGGTGAGACAACCATTGGTGTAGGTGTAGCTTTAGCTCCAAACATACCTGCTCTTTCAAGAAGAGTGGAAATGTACTTGCCTTGATTCAAATGTAGACCTTGAGCAATGTGCGAGACCTCAATGCCAAGAAAATGATGCAGTTCACCGAGATTCTTTAAAGAGAAGGTGGAATCAAGATGATTGATAAGTTGCGAAATTCCGACCTTGTCGCTGCCAGTGACAAGAATGTCGTCCACATATACTAAGACCCAGATACAGCCCGAGGAACTATTTGAGTAGAAGAGAGAGCTATCAGCTCGGGAAGCAGAGAAACCAAAACCAATAAGAACAGCTCGTAATTTTCCAAACCAAGCGCGAGGAGCTTGTTTAAGCCCGTAAATAGCTTTTGACAATCTACACACCAGAAGATTGGGACCCTCCTTTTCAAAACCAGGTGGTTGAGCCATGAAGATTTCTCGGTTCAACTCGCCATGCAGAAAGGCATTATTGACGTCTAATTGCTGGACCGACCAATTGCAGTTGACTGCGATGGAGAGCACAACTCGGATAGTTGCAGCTTTAACAACCGGGCTGAAATTGTCAGAAAAATCAAAACCGGGCACCTGACTGTATCCCTTGACAACCAATCTGGCCTTATAACGAGCAACAGAACCATCGTCATGAGTTTTTAATTTGAATACCCACTTGCAACCGATCAAGGACTTGCCCGGAGGTAGCTCAGAAAGAGACCATGTCTGATTTTTAAGAAGAGCTGCATACTCTTCATTCATAGCTGCTTTCCACTTGGGATGAGTTAAAGCCTCAACATAGGAGGAGGGCTCCTTAAAGTCAAGAACCCGAGCACTGAGCACCCGGGGCTTGTAAATTCCTGCCTTAGCCCGTGTGACCATATGGTGTGTACCTGCAAGAGAGTTAGTTCGAGGAAAAGGAAAGGCATGCGGAGAGCCCATAATTGGTAATTCAGCAGTTAGAGGAATAGTTAATCGACTAGATTGGTTGGAGGATAGTGAGATTGGTTGATGGGGAGAACTGGGAGATTGGACCATTGGAGGTGAGGGTGAGGTCGCGTGATATGAATTCTGAGGTACTGGGAAGGAAGGAGGTGGACCAAGTATGGAGGGCGGAACATGAGATTGTGTGGAGATTGCAGGTGATTGTGATGAGGTCGCACGTGATTGAGAGGAGCTCGCTGGCACATGTGGGGAGCTCGCTGGTATATATGGCGAGGTCGCTTGTGGTATAAGAGGTGGAAGACCAATGATCGATGGTTGAACGTTGGAGCAGGGAGGTTCAGAGTTTTTAGAGAAGGAAAATTTGAGCTCGTCAAAGATCACATGTCTGGTGATTATAACTTTATTATCTGGCAGTAGGACTTTGAAACCCTTATAGTGTTCACTGTAACCAAGAAATGTACTAGGAAGCGACCTGAACTGAAGCTTGTGTTTATTGATCGGTCTAAGATGAGGGTAACAGAGACACCCAAAGGGTTTGAGATGAGTGTAGTTGGGGACTGTTTTGCATGTAATTGTTGTGTTTTTCTTCGTGTTTTTAGATAGATTTTTATATTGATTTTAGTAGTTTTGAGTCATTTTTCATTAGGTTTTTAGGTCGTTTTTCTTGTTTTATTGCTTTTCGCGTTTCTTACCAACTTTATATTTAATTTGGTTTAATTGGTTCAATTACCTTGAGGTTTGGTGAAATTCTTGGGTTTTTTATGTTCAAATCTCTATTTATAGGCTAAGGCATTGAGGACCAAAATTCAGGCCAAGAGAGGCTAAAAAATGCCCAAACATTCTGGAATGCTGGCCTAGTCTCACGCCCTCTCGCGCCACCCGGCGCCCCGCCGCGTGCCAGCTCGCGCCCGCTCGCGCCATCCCGCCCAGCAGCGCCCGCACGTGCCCGACATCTCCAGGCAGCGCCCACGCGCGCCCGTGCGCACAGCTCCCGCGCATCCGCCCAGCGCCTGCGCGCAGCGCTCGCCTTGCCTCGCGCTCACTCGCGCCACACAGCGCCCAGCGTCGCCAACCCTCGCCAGGCCTCGCCCTGGCTCGCCATCCCTCGCGCCCAGCTCAGGCCCCAGCGCCCATGCCCAGGCCCCAGCCTGCCGGCCACCTGCGCCTAGGCTCGGCTATGACCGAGCCATGGTCGAGCCATATCGAGCCAAAATGTGCCAAAAAAGCTAGCCAAGGGTCTAGGAAGGTGCCTCCGGGTCAAACTTGGTCAAACCCAAGAATTTTAAGCCTCTAAGGCTATTTTGGCCCATTTAAACCCAATTAAATGTAATATAAATAGTAGACTTCTTTCATTTGGAAAAACACCTCTCATTTTTCCTCCCAACCCAAGCTTAGGTTTGGGACTTAATTTCTCTCTCTAGATTTAATTTTCAAACTTTGCCTTGGGTTTGTAAGCTCAAGAAGGATTCAAGTACTCCCTTGGATCTTTAATTTCTTGCAATTTCAATCAAGTTTTGGATTCTCTCTTTAATTCTAGTAAGCTTTCTTTTAATTTCATGCTTTGTTCTTCATTTGTTTTATGCTTTTTGCCTTAGGTATTAGAATTTGTGCTTGATCTTGTGAATTGGCTATGAATCCTAGTTGAGTGACACATCTAGATCATAGATCAAGTCCTTGATTTGTTTAATTTCAAGTAATTTCATATGTTTCATGCATTTTTCTTCATTTCATGCTTTTAGCCTTAGCACCTTGAATTCATGATGAAACATATGAATTGGTTATGGAATCTAGATGAGTGACACATCTAAATCATAGATCGGCTCTTGGATCATCTTGATTTTGGGTTTTACACATGCTTTATTTTAAATCTTATTTTTGTGCTTTGTTTCATGCTTAATCTTAGATCTACTCTTTGTTGCTTGTTATTTTCCTTAAAGTTTTGAACTTTCTTGTTAATTTCCATTGCTTTATCCATCCATGCTTTCAATTTTTGCTTATTAGCATTATTTAGAACTTTATGCATAGTTGTACCTTGTGCTTGCATGCTTGTACTCGGTGAAACATTGCATTTTCTTGCTTATTTTCATTATTGCTTGCATTTTCCATTTGAGGCATCCGACGAGGCATTCTACCCACTTGCAATTTCAATTCCTAGGATAGTTAGCTATTTTATTTGCTTTATTTTCATTTTCCCTTTTATTTTTAAGGCTCGAAACACTTTGAATTCTACAAACGAATCGAATTCCGATAATACTAAGCCATTAACCCGTTGATTCATTTCAACACCACTAAAACTCCTCTAACAGGGACTTGATTTAGTAGAAGCTGGTGAGGACTTTTGTACTGAGTGATTTTAGAGGGTAATCGATTTATGAGATAGACAGCAGTGGTGAAAGCATCATCCCAGTATTTGATAGGTAGATGTAAATGAGAGAGGAGAGAAAGACCCTTTTCAACAATGTGTCGATATTTTCTCTCAGCAAGGCCATTTTGTTGAGGTGTGTAGGGACAAGAGATTCGGCGGTGTATCCCCGAGGAGTGAAATAGGTTTGTAAGGGCTATAACTTCCCCCCTCCATCACTTTGTACTGATTTGATTTTAGAATTAAACTGAGTAAGGTTTAGATTTTGCAGATGAGAGAAGGCAGCGAGCACATCAGATTTATGCTTTAGCAGATAGATCCAGGTATATCGAGTATAATGGTCAATAAAGGAAACATAATAGGAGAATCCACTCGAGGATTTGATAGGAGCAGGACCCCATACATCGGTATGTACCAGATCAAAGGGTTTTGTATATTCGGTACCTGAAGGAGAAAATGGTAGTTTATGACTTTTACCTTGAAGACAAGCACAACAAGTAGAAAATGTAATTTTATTAACATTAAAAATGGGAAGATTATATGTTCTGAGAACTTTTTGTAATACATTATTGGCAGGATGACCTAATCTAAGATGCAACAACTGTAAAGCAGCTTCTTTAGTCGAATCACTGGACTCAGTGATGAAGATACTAGGGTTTTGTCTTATGAAGGAGGTAGATGGGGTCGATGGCGAGCTGGAGGTGAGCGAGCTGGAGGGGTTGGCGAGCTGGATGTCAAATTTGTACAGACCATTCCTAAGAGAGCCTCGGAGAAGAATTTGATGTGTAACCTGGTCCTTTACATAGCAAGAGGTAGGATGAAATTCAAAGTAAACAGAGTTATCTTGAGCAAATTGAGAGACACTGATGAGGTTTTTAGTGATGTGTGGAACATGAAGAAGTTTTTTGAGTAAAAAGGATTTGTTGCTGGAATGAAACTGTGAATTACCAATATGAGAAATACACAAACCTGATCCATTCCCTACTTGAACCTTGTTGTGTCCTTGGAATTCTGAGGCAATGTTGAGATTAGCAAGATCATTTGTGACATGATTAGAGGCTCCAGAGTCAGCATACCAGCTTGCATCGCTGCTTGAATCTGACATCAATGATAAGGCAGAGGGATCAATACACTGAGTCACAAGATAGGCGCAGTAGGAGCTCGTTGAAGTGTTGAGGCTGTTCTGTGCATTGGACTGGGCAGTGTAGGCAGTATCAAAACGATAATAGCATTTGTCAGCAGAGTGGTTAGAGTAACCACATATTTGACAAGGCAACCTGTTTCCTGGTCTGAAACCTCTTCCACCTCGTCCACTGTAGCTGTTGGTCCTCCCTCGGCCACCTCTTCCAGGGTGGCAACCTCTTCCTCTGTTCGCTCCTGCATCAGTCCAGGTGTCCTTCTTCTGACCAGAATACTGATTGGCAATGTTGATAATAGGGCTTGATCCTTCTGTATTGATGAAGTTGGATGCATTTCCAGCTTCCAGTCTGTTCTCAAAACTTAATAACATAGGCAGAATGTTCGTGAGGGTGAGTGAGTCACTCCGAGCTGTAGCTGCTACCACCACTGGGTCAAAATCTCCTCCAAGCCCGGTGAGAACATGCATTGCTTGATCTTCTTCTGAAACAGGTTGACCAGCTGAGGCGAGCATGTCACAACAACTCTTGACTTTGTTAACATATTCTCTGATGCTCATTGTTCCTTTCTTGATAGAGGAGAGCTGCATCTTGTACTGCATCTTTCGAGCTGCAGTTTGACTGGAAAAGTTGGCATCCAGAGCTTGCCAGATTCCTCTCGAGGATGCAAGACCAACCATCATGGTAAGCCTGCGTAGTCTCCGCACAGCCGCTGCTGTTCGCCGGAGTTTGCCACGCTGTGAGGTCGTTGCGTCAGCCGAGTGAGACGGGCTGCTCCTCCTTCCAGACGCCGTATCAAGCTTGCTGCGAGTCCATTGCGACAGCCACAGCCGGTTGCCGCCAAGCCGGCCACAGCCGCACCGAAGTCCTCCGATCGCCGTGCGTGAGGTATCTGCAGTTAGATATATATATATATATATATATATATATATATATATATATATATAATATATATATATATATATATATGCAGTTTCATGGTTTATATTATGTATATATTGTGTGGGCTGTGCAAATATATGGCGTAATGTGTTTGTGATATGTATGTTGCATGCTTTATGTTATATATATATGTGCAGGGTAGTATATATAAATTTATATGCATGCGATGTATCTGTTAATATATATATATATATATATAATATATGTTGCCTGTTATGTATTATATATATAAATGCATATGCTGTATATGTTAATTTATACATATATATATATGATATAAGGTGCATGGTGTGGCTTTGTGTAATGTACTGCATGTTGTGTAATGCATGCCTGTTTTTATATAATGATATATATTTAGTGTAATTGTTATATATAAGTTTAATATATATTATATATAATATATATTATATATATATATAATATATATATATAATTGTTATATATATATGTTTAATAGAAATGGAATCATGCTCGTTGATTTTACGAAAATCGAATTGTTTCTATTTATTAAAAGCAATTAAAACATTGTTTGAATTAATTGATTATAAAATTGGACCGTCGTCAATTGAATTCGATTCAATTTAATTTAATTTTTAAAAAATTTTGTTTTCCGCTGCGCGACGGTACCATCGATTCCCAACAGTGGTATCAGAGCTACTGGTTTTTAAATCAATTAATTGCTTATGTGTTTTTGCTTTCGAGAGCATGTTGAATTTGTTGAATTGTTGATTTGGATATTATCTTGTGATTGGGAATTTCTTATAGCTGAATAATTGGTTGGCCTTAGAATTTCACGGGAAATCACGTGTCAGATTGTCCGACAGTCTTACGTGTCAGACTGTTTGACAGTCTTATCTTAAAACTTAATTATTCTCGAGTCTCTATAAGAAATATTAGTTGATCGATAATTTAATGAAATTAAAATCAATTAGAGCCCAATAAGATAATCGATTTTTCAAATCAATTTGAATTCGATAAATAGGTGCTGGATTAATTTATTAATTTAAATTGTTAAATTAATTTGAAATTAATAGAACACCAACTAAATCGTTTTAGTTTATCGTTCATATGATGAATGGATGAAACTAAGTTCGATGATGATAAATTGTAAAGAATCAACAATTGATCATAACTAATTTCGGATGAGATATAAAAAAAAAATAATAAAAAAAATAAAAATCCCTCATTCTTAAATGTTAAGAATTATAATCAGGCTATAAAGGAAAATCGATTTGTCGTTCTTTTTCTTTTCCTTCTACCAACGGTTAGATTATGTGATAGCCTCTTATGGCAGTGCAGTATGCCGTGTTAGCGGGGAGTGCTGTCATAGGAAAAGTTGTAATCTAATTGACATTAGATGGAGGCTTGTATGTGAGATTCTATTGGTTTGACGTGATTGGTCAGATTAACTGGGGATTGCGTTAACCTGATAGAGTTGAGCTTATACGTCTCACATTGGTAGGTCAGACCTGACACACGAAGATTTTGATATTCGCTGGATTAACCTAGGTCATTATCAAGTGTGAGGAAATCTATCTTTAGGGTCACATTTTGATGTGATTGAAATTGTTTCTACCTTTGAACAAACATGGCTGGTCAGATTAACTGGGGGTTGTGTTTGCGTCATTGGACCTAAAGCCCATTAAAGAAAAACATGTTTTCTCGTATTCTGCTAGAGGGTGGTAGAATTCGAATAAATTAGTGGGAGAACAATTAATATGTAAAAGTCCAAACTATTAATTGTATTGATTATTTCGAATAAAACTCTAAACATTGTCTTTCTCTAATTCCTCAGTAATTATGTCTAAGAATCCTCTTGCCTCGATCCTTGACCAAAATAAACTCACTGGCTCAAACTTTCTGG
>BMAC01000116.1:1121833-1167113 GCA_014905375.1 Phtheirospermum japonicum
GTATAGATCGTCATTAAAAGTCAAAGACTTACCCTATGCCACGGTCATCAGGATATCACTTGGATATGCTCTCTAGGGAAATAGGTTTAGCTCATGGCTAGTTACCAAGTGTTCGTAAATAGAACAGTCCAAAGTTTAGTTGGCCACATTGAACCAAGTTCTTGGGATCTCCAGTCATCATGGTTGGGTTTCCACTAAGGACTATTCTTTTGTGTGGACTTTAGCCCATTCCCTCTAGCATAGAATTGATCTCGATTTATACTCTGTGTAAACGGATCCGTTATTATTTCCTTTGATTTCACATAATCAACGAAAATTCCTCTTGAGATCAATTCTCCAACGGTATTGTATCTTCGACGAATAATTCGCGAATTACCGTTATTCATTTCATTATAAGCCCTAGCGATAGCAACTTGATTATCGCAGTGTATCATAATCATTGATACGGGCTTCCTCCAACATGGAATATTCTCGAGAAGATCTCGAAGCCACCTAACGTCTTCACTAGCTTTGTTCATAGCTATGAACTCTGATTCCATGGTGGACGGGGTTATGCATATTCACTTAGTGGACCTCCAAAATACAGCACCTCCACCGATGGTAAAACATATCCACCCGTGGAGTGTGAATCTTTAGAGTCCTATATCCAGTTCACAACACAGTACTTTTCTAGTACTTCTGGATATCTCATATAATGCAACCCATAACTCAGAGTATACTACGAGTATAGTAATACTCTAGTTAACCTTATCCAGTGGTCACTGTTCGAATTACCCGTGAACCTACTTACTTAGTTCACTGAATAAGCTAGATTTAGTCTAGTACAACTAGCAACGTACATATGACTTCCAACAATCCTAGCAAATTCCAGCTGACCCACTGAATCACCTTTGTTTTTCACCAAACGAAGGTTATCGTCAAATGATATTTTAGCCATTTTATCATCAAACCCCTTACACCTTTCCAGTATGCTTTCCACATAGTGGGACTGAGAAAGTACTATGCTGTTTGATTTCTTATGATCTTGATCCCAAGAATCACTTCGGCTAACCCCAATATCCTTTAAATCAAGGTTGTCCTTCAACATGTTCTTAGTACTTGTGATCATATCACTTGAATTACTTAAAATCAACATGTCATCAACAGACGACAAACAATGATTAAAGAGTTAGGTGTGTTTTTCACATAAACACACTTATCGCATTTAGTGATGCGAAAGCCATTGGTCATCATCACAATATCAAACTTGATATGCCATTGCTTTGGTGCTTGTTTCAATCCATACAGTGATTTAACAAGTCTACACACCTCATTCTCTTGAACAGGAAGCACAAACCCATCAGGTTGTTCCATATAAATTTTCCCACATAACTCACCATTCAAGAATGATATTTGCATTCATATTTGATTAATATCAAGATTGTGCAGCGCAACAATCGTCAAAATCACCTTAATAGAAGTGATTCTAGTTACAGGTGAGTAAGTAACAAAGAAGTTGTATCCTTCTCTTAGTTTAAAGTATTTAGCTATCAGCCTAGCTTTATACTTATCAATCAAGCCATCATCTTGATACTTTATCCTTAGGACCCACTTGCAACCAAGGGGTTTTATTATCATGGGAAAAATCAATCAACTCCCATGTATGATTCTGTAAAATTGAATCAACATTGATGGCTTCCTTCCACATAGAAGCATTAGGACTAGACAAGGCTTCTTGAGATTCATTATCTAACAAATAAATCATCTAAGCAGTCATAGCCCTAGAATCATCACCATCACCATTTTGTGATGCAACTTGAGCTATAAGAAGTGTTGCTTCATCTATAGCATTATGAACTCTCTTTTACAACCATCACTATTTCCTTTGCAAGGACAAAAGTGTTCAAAGTATTGCATTCCTTACTTTAAAGGTCGTTCCTTCATTCACATCAAGTATAACAAACTCGTGTACTAGGAATCTATACGCAGTGCGCATATTTAATGAAGCAACAGTCGACTGTGAAGGCCTCATCTTCACTCTCTTGGCTCTGCCAAGTACCCCCACACTTTGAGGTAACTGTAAGCAGAAGCTTACCTTTCCATAACTTATATGGAGTCCTTTCCTTTCCCGTGTAGGGTAACCTATTCAAAATATGGTTAGAGAAAGGATCGTCAACCCCCCACATATCAGGGGTTAACCCTGAACTGATTAACATAACGTTCATCATTTCTTCCAGAGTTCTATACTCGCGTTCATCGACGCCAATTGATCGAGGTAAATACGAAGCAATTGTTTTACGAATTATGCCTTATTCAGCGCAAAATTCCTCAGAACATACTCTCCACCTCAATCACTTCGAATTGCCTTAATTCGAGTTTTAAGTTGATTCTCAGCTTCATACTTGAAGACTTTGAAGACATCAACGACTTTGTCTTTGTCCCTTAGCAAATAAATATCACAAATTATTGTGCAGTCATCAATGAAAGTAATAATTTACTTTTTACCCCCTCTAGTTTACACAGATTTCATATCACATATCTCGGTGTGAAATAACTCTAGAGGTACATAACTCTTTCCACCAAATGAAAAGATACTTTTGACGTTTTAGCCTCAACACAAATCTCTCACTTGTGTCTTCAACCAAAATTGACATCTAATTGTAAATTTAATTTTATCAATTTTGTTGGACTTATAATGGGCTTTATATCATAGCCTCAATGCTAGAATACCCAATTTCCAAATAAGCACATAAGACCAACCATTATGACTTCTCATAATTTTCTTTTGGTTTTTCCCAGCTTTATATGAATTTCACAAATTCAATACTCTTACGAG
This sequence comes from Phtheirospermum japonicum, assembly GCA_014905375.1. NCBI lineage: Eukaryota > Viridiplantae > Streptophyta > Magnoliopsida > Lamiales > Orobanchaceae > Phtheirospermum > Phtheirospermum japonicum. Next base: position 1,124,649 of record BMAC01000116.1, read on the forward strand.
ATCAACTATCTCATATTATTTTGACTTTTCGAGTTTTCAATACTCTTATGAGATCATCTATCTCATATTAACTATCTCAACATCCACTTTATTCGACCAACGAGGTCACATTTTTCCACCATTGGAAAATTCAAGTGATATGAGAAGCTCCCACAATTAAATCTCAAGATTAAGAAATTAAATGCAAATTCAATTGATACCAAACTTTGGAAATTTAACTCAAACAATGAGTTCATAAGTTTATAGAATTTCTAAGTCGAACTAGATCGAGCTTAAAATTCACACTCAATAAATTTGAAACCCAATTAAACAATTAGATCCCACAATTTATTATAAATCTAGTCCAAAACTAGACTTTAATTTATTGAGCCCAAATAAATAATATTTTGCTCAATATCCATGACCCAACAAGGTCTTGAATTTCTTCCCGGTTTCTTCTTCACAAGAAGAACCAATGGTTGCTACAATTAATTGCATCCCAATTGGCCTTACTATCATTCAGGCCCAAGTTTAATTTTTATTAAACTTCATTACCAACTTCGGCCCAGGACTAAATTAGTCATTGCCGAATAATTATTTAAGTCCAAGACTTAATCAATTAGGCCCAGAACCACGTTCAATTATTAAGCCCATAATAATTGACCCAACAAGGGTCATATAATTCCTTTTCCAAAATAAGGAATCAAGCCGTCTTAACATAAGCCTAACATGGCTTGTTAGACCCATTACTTATCTTGAGTGATATTTTAAAAGGTAGTGAGCCCAAGGCCCATGTATAATAATTTCGAGCCCAACAACAAAAACCCACACATGTCTTTGGATTAGACCCAAAAGCAGGCCCAATGACTAATTGAGGTTGCCCAAGATAAATTACCTTAATTCAAACCCAATCTCAATATCAGGCCCAAATACCAAACCCTTTCTTCTTCACCAAAATCAATTGGCTGCCTACCGCCATTAACATTGGACAAGTAAACAACAACAGTTTGAGGCCGTTCAAGATGCAAGGATGAACTCCACGCCTGCAACTGCTGCGGTACGTCTCCAATTGCTGCTACCAAATGCCGCTACACGCTGACGTGACTGCCGCCGGACTTCTAGCTGCGGGGTACAGGCGTCGCCCAAAGCCTTGTCACAGAATCGAGCAGCTTCCATGGCCGATTTCGCCGCAGCGGTGGGACTCCACCGTCGCCACCCCGATGTCAAGTCCGTCGAAGAGAAGGAGGGGATAAATTGCTTTGACTGCAATTTTCATTCCGTCGCCGCCGCCCATTTGGACCAGAGCCCGCTCTCGTCGCTGCCGGGCCCGTACGGTGCTGTTGTTGTCGCCGTCCGTTTTCATGAACCCATCACCGCCGTCGAACCTGGCTTGTTGTTCCTGTCGGCCAATCCACGCCAAGACCGCCGAGCAGCTGGAGCGAGGCGTCACCTCCGCCGTGCCCGCGCGATCGAGTCAGCCGTCGGAATCGTCGTAGATTAATGCTCAATAAAAGAGCAAAAGACAGCATTGCACCATCGCCGGTAATTTGCGCCTGCTACAACCAGATCGGCCATTCGGTAGCCTCCGTTTCGTCGACCGTCACCAGAAAATCGGTCGAGATTAAAAACGCCCCATGATTTGATTACATCCGTAAAAGTTTAGATTGGATAAGATCCCGAAAACTGAATTTTATGTAAATCCTTCGATCTATTTGTTGTTATCTTGATATCTATACAGAGGATTTGCATCGAGTGTACCGTGAATTGACGTCTTGAAAACTGTTGGGTTTGATTGGATTTTTGGCAAGGAAGATGATCACGCGTGCACTTCGTCTGTACCCGTCTCGTCGAATTCTTTCATGTCGGTTTTCAACAAGAAGTTGCTCAAATCACAAACAAAAATTATTATATAATTATTTGTTAGTATCGCAAATAAATTACGAATAAGAATCTTAAGCTATTGGGTAAACATGTAATATATTGCGATAATATCGGGAAATAATCGAACTAACAAATCTAACACAATCGAGCAGATATATTATATATAAACATAATAAATATATAATATAATTAAATAACGAAACGAAAGGAAAAGGTAACCGTCGAGGCGAGCGAACTCTTTCCTTAAGATTCTTATTGCCCCGTACTACGTGCTCACGGTTTGATAGCAATGAACCTCCCAAGATACAACGACGCGGAGCTGGACGGAGCAGGACAATCCAATCAACCTGGCGAACGAGAATTGGGCAGACAAACTTAGCAAATCCTAACTGCAAACTATATAATGCGTCGAGGCGAGCGAACTCTTTCCTTAAGATTCTTATTGCCCCGTACTACGTGCTCACGGTTTGATAGCAATGAACCTCCCAAGATACAACGACGCGGAGCTGGACGGAGCAGACAATCCAATCAACCTGGCGAACGAGAATTGGGCAGACAACTTAGCAAATCCTAACTGCAAACTATATAATGCGTGAGGCAGGTAGGATTATGATATGTATGCGAGAGCTCTCTTAGAAACGTGTTTTGATGTATGCAAAAGTCTTTCTTACACTATGTGGGAGTTGTTATTTAAAGATATGAGGGACCCTTAAACAAGGTAGGAAATCTATAGGAATTAGGATTCCTAATACAAGCCAATCTCCTTATCTTACTCAATAAGAAAGACTTAGAAGCTTCCAGAAGAGGCCCAAACTAATTAAATCCCAAGAAAACAATGAATAACATTTATATATAGGATATTTCCTATCTACTTAGGAAATTCCTCACCCTCATTACCTTCCAAATGTTCAACCTTGGTCATTGACTTTTCACTCACCCAAAAATGGATTTGTGAAAGTAAATATACCACCATAATCTACTCGAAACGTAGATTAACAATTTGACGTTCGTTTACACAATTAACGACCCGTCTACATTTGGAATATTTGGTCAAAGCTATCAAATATAACTTTACCAAATCCAATTTCCCCAACACCATAATAAACAGTAATTCGAAAAACAAAATGAAGAAAAACAACAATGTATGAAGGTTTTACCATGAAGATTGCTTAGAAATTAAATTTACACTATTCATCTCCTTGTATAATTATTGCCCAATTGTTGAATTTCTAGATTGAGTTTTTGGGAAAGAGATATTGTTAGAGAATTTGGAATGTTTTCAATCGACTATGAATGAACATGGTAAGCGTTGTGTTTATTTTTTAAATATATTAATATGAGGGTTAGTTTGATCATTTCATTAGAATATCACTTTTGATACCCAAACTATATTAAAATTTCAGTTTCAGTACCCCAAGTTTGCAAAGTATCAAGATTAGTACACCATGTTTAATTTCGGTCTCACTTTTCATTCCCAACGTTAACTTTTCCGTTAAAGTTAATGGAAACATTATACCCGTGCCATGTCATATCATGGATACGAAATATTATAGTCAATAAGCACAAATCAATATGTGAACAGATACATCGGAGTTTAATGATTATCAAACTGTATCAACTGATCAATCGCTTGGATGAAAATGATAAATTCAATGGATAATGAAAAAAAGAAAAAAAATTACAACTGTACAAATCAAACACCAATGTCAGCATTATAAAACTAGAAGTCGACATTCTCAAGGAAATTTACTACCAATAATTAACCAATGAGATGTCCTGCACACGTTCTTCTAGGCGCCTCATAAACGGCGAGTTGCTTAATTAGACTATCCACTTCCTTTTCTACAATTTGCACTTGATGTTCCATTTGATCCATGAATCGTCTCTCCTTCTCCTCCAAAGCTTCTCCTCCAAAGATGAAAGGTCATCAGTACCCTTTTTCACAAGTACCGATTCCTTTACATAAAGCTGGAATTGACGCCTCATTTGCATCAGCTTCTCTAACAGAGCCGAGGCACGGTCGCGTAGTTGTTGCCGATTGGTCGGTTTTTCGATGGTGGTGCATCTCGGCCGCAGGCCCCCCGCCTTAATATTCCTGAACGTAATAACATGCATGATGATTAATTAAATACAATTTTAATACAAGTGTTCACCATTGATAAAATCCGATTAAAATTAAATTATATAATCGTGCTTTTTTTGTTTGTTTTTTTTCCTGATGAGTTGCGACTAAACGCAAAAAGAAGTGGATCAAATGTTCACTGTCAATTGGAAAGTCTCATGAATCAGCTAAACCAAAAAAAAAAACACAAATAAATCAGTAAATTAGAAATCGACGAAAACACACTCAAGGTTTTACCTTTGTTTGTTCCCATATTCAGCCCTTGCCCTAAAAAACATGAGGAATCACAAAAAAAATTAGCTAACTATATGCAAGAAAAATAATAATTAACAAGAAAGGTCTCATCAAATACAAAAATATGAAATCTACGGGAAACAAGAAAAAAGAAATTAAAGAAAGAAAAAAAAGCTTGGTAAGTTACCCACCCCATTCAGTTATCCTCAAATCACAAAACAAATTTAGGGTTTCAGAGTTTTTTTTTTTTTTAACGTAACAGAGGAAACCCCCTTTCTTAATTATATACACGAGCAAAACCTAGGGTTTGGGTAAAATCATGGTGTTCTGCATAAAAATCTAATCATCGGCCACGTAGCTACAGTGAACCAGCGCACACCTGAACCCGCTTGCTGATAAAAGTCTCCCCCGCCGCTGTCGAGTCGCTCTTCCACGACATCGCTATATCGAGCTCGCTGCCTTCAAAAGTAGGCCAGTATTTACATGTTCGGTCCCTAAATTAGACGAATCTAATTTTCTCGCCTTCGAATCTCGCCCGCAGCTTCAGCGGCGTCTTGCGATATTTTGTTAATTTCTTCGGCTACTTGGGTTTGTTCCAGCACGGGAGGAGTTAATAATCTGTCAATTACTTATTTTTATGAGACGGTCAAAAAGAAAGGGTGAAGAAAGGAGTGAAAATATGTTAAAAATAGAAGGAACAAAACAAATACTAAAATAAAAGGTTTAATTAAATAAATAATATAAATTTAAATAAGAATTAAAAAAATGTGATAGTTTAAAAAAACTCAAAAAAATGTGGCGGGACGCTATTCCCAGGAGCGTCCCGAACCAAAATATATGGCCCCAAAATTTCTGGGGCCGAAATGAAAAAAAAAACACGGGGGTCGGGACGCTTTTCGGAATAGCGTCCCGGGGAGTTTTGAAAAAAAAAAAAAAAAAAACGGGGGTCGGGACGCCTTTGGGAATGACGTCCCAGGGCATTTTTGCAAAAAAAATCAAATTCGGCTCTAACCCTAACACACATATTATTTATTTATATTTTAGTTTTTAGATTTTTTATATTTATAATTTATTTAAAATTTTTTATTAATTAAAATAAATAAATATATCATAATAATGTCTTAAAATTACAAGAAGTTTATTTGAAAATAAAAAATACAATGAAATAATATAAATAAATAAATGACAAGAAGTTTTAATTCCAAATTAAAAATACAATAAAATTAAGATATAACAACAACGAAGATTAAAATAACAATTACAGTAATTTGATATTACACGGATGCGATCACATTCGTAATGGCGGATTTCCAATGAGATTGTGGTATTGGCAAATGCAATTTATATAGTTTTTATTGAATACCAAATCCATCGAACCGAATAAAGGTTCTCCATGCTTAAATATGCAGCAGTAAACTCAGCATCGCCTGCGACGTCGTTCCAAAATTGTACTAGCCAATCTGCCGCTTGCACTTTGTTGGTCTCATGATCCCAAGTGCAATATTTGTTTCCCAACATCATATGAAAATGCATGTATCATTTTTTCAGAAGTTGAACTCGAGCGGTTATGTCGTCCATTGTGAAGTCTTTCCCGAACGCATCATTGATTTTGTCCAACAAGATCCACGTGACAACAGCGAACCTAACAGTAAAAGTGCAATCCCACGAGCGTACTGCACGACCTCGTCCTGCGGCGTGTCATCGTCTGCCCGTCATCTACTGAGGTGATCACTAAACGTCTTCAGTTTCAAATGACTCGCACCTTTCATCTCCACCTCGTAATCTACTTGATACCCTATGTTATACCTGACGTACTCCGCCCATTCCTCCCTGCTCCACTCCTCATCATCGTCGATCATCGGGGCACCTTCAATCGGAAGACCCCAAATAACAGCCACATCTTGGAGAGTGCTCGTCGCCACTCCCACGGGCAGATGAAACGTATGCGTCTCGCGGCGCCATCTCTCAACTAGTGCGGTGATCAGATGGCCGTCCAGCTTCGTAATCGCCCCACAACATGCGACCCCGTAAAATTCCCAGCGATGTAGCACAGACATAACTCGAGAATGAAGACCATTACGCTCGTCCTAGAAAATATGACCAGCTGCCCGCTTCACCGTCAGAACCCCATCTATACGACCACCTACAATTCTGTTCGATCTATGTAAACTCTGTCGGCTCAAGAGCGATGATGCCATCTGCAAGATAGTTAATAGAAACGAGAATGAAATATTAGACGAATATTATTATTATTGTTGTTATTATTATTATTATTGTTTTAATTATTATTATTATTCTTGTTGTTGTGGTTGTTCCATATAAATGAGATAAACGAGATAAATATATATTTTTTAACAAGGCAAGTGCATACAATATAAAAGAAATACAACAACAAACCCGAATATTAGTTAGGGAATTCATACAACAACAATTATTAATGTTCAAAGCAATGCGAATTACAACTTCTAAAAGTGCTAGCGAATTACAACAACCGACTAATGGAAAGATCATCGCCATATCTAACATCAATTCCTGGAACAAGAACGTCCACCGCCTTGTGAGGAACTAGCCACATCTTGTGCACGGTATCGTTGTCTTGCGCGTACTTGGGTTTGGTCCATTTTTTTGGGGATTCTACTACCCCTGAGTCGTCCAACTGTTCGCTGCCTCCTCGTGTGTGGATCATGAACCAATTCAAAACTTACCTCATTCCAGTCCTCCGCATCGGGAAACGGTTCAAATGCCCCAGCAGAGTATGTGCGTAGATACGCAACAGTGTTGTAGTAATCTTGGACGTAAATACGAGGATCCGCTCAAAATTCGGTACACACCTTTATTGCATTAGAGCACGGAATACCGCTGCTCACTCATCTACCACATGAGCACTCTGCTCTTGACAAGGAAACTCGAAAGACTCGACTACGAGCTCCTCCGCTGACCTTCACAGAGACTTCAGCCGTTTGTGCCGCCCAATTAAAGCCCGTAACCTGGTAAGATGACCCTAATTGTTGTCTTTCTCTGAATAGGTTATATATCGTATCAGGCCAAAATTGTTGCATGTTATGGACTCTTGTCGTATCTTTCAAACGATCAAAGAAGTTTTGAACACTTCGAAGAAATGTGATTCGCACGATGGTAGTTATTGGGAGTCGTCTAGCATGCTTCATCACTCCATTAATGGACTCAGATATGTTGGTCGTGAGGATGCCACACCGTATGCCGCCGTCGTGGGATAATGTCCACTTGCTCTTATCAATGCCATCCAAGTACGCAAATGCATTCGGATCAAGCGCCTTAATCAGCTCCATTATTCTGTGAAAGACTGTAACCCTGGGTTCTGCTCCAACTTTAAAACACATATACTTCAATTTCACAGATTTGGCATGCGTGTTGAAGTTAGAAAAGACATGTCGCAAACAAAAAATGTTAGAAGAGAAGGCCGAAACTTGTTCTAGTGCACTGATTAGTCCGGCATTCCGGTCAGATATAAGACAAACCCCTTCTATGTCACGAACAATATATTTTACAACCATGTGAAGGAACCAATGCCACGAGCTGTAACTCTCCGAATCAACAACTGCATAAGATAGTGGCACGATTTGTTGGTTGGCGTCAACTGTAACTGCCATCAGCAACGTTTGCTTGTACTTTCCAATCAAAAAGGTTCCATCAACACTAATCACCTTGCGACAATGTCTAAAAGCCTCGATAAATGGTCGAAATGCCCAAAATTCAAATTTTAACCTGTGCACATCGGGTATGCCAGAAGATTTGTGTAGCCACTTGACCACGGTCCCCTGGTTGTACATCTGCAAGGCCTCCATATATTTTGGTAAATATTGGACCGACTCCTCCCACGTCCCGTACACATTTTCACGAGCCCGCTGCAAACCTTGCCATGCCTTGTGATACGGCACAAGGTAATCATATTCTTGTTTGTCAACCTGCTGGACATGTAGGGCGCTATATAACGGATCCTGCTCGACGTGGCTGGTAATGAGCATAGCAATCATATTTTTACACAAATTGGGGTGATCTTTACGTGTAAATGATGCGAGACATCTGTGCTCAGAACCCAATCTTGTGATTACCCAAGTACCCTTCCGTTTCTGAAAAATAGCGCGGAGCCACCATCCGCATTCAAATGATTCGTTTATATCTACATGATTCTCACCAAGTGAACTCGACATGCAAACAACTTTTCACATCACAGGATTGCTTTCTACCACTCTATACGAACACTTGGCGATGCGCACGGAGTAATTTTTGACAGCCCACATCAAATGTCTTTTATCTCTAAATATCATGCCTATTTTCAACACTCCTTTGTCTTTATTGTATTACAAGTCCGGTTGAGGGACACCAATAGAATCAATAGGAACGTCTTCGTATACGCGATCGAATAATAGTATGTTCTTGTATAGTGTCGAGCCTTTATCCGCTCGTTTATGGGTTGTAGGGGCAAGTTCATTCAAGGTAGGTTCAAAAGAATCTTCATCTGGTACGCTACCCCCCAACTGAAAGAATTCCTCGTCAGTTTCATAACCATCATCGTCTAGTTCATCTAAATCATTTTCAGAATCGCTTCCTTTATCTGGTCCGAAGCAATAGGCGGGGTAGTCCGGGATCGACTTTAGGGGGAGTCTCAACATAGGTGTGTTGCACTCTTTTTCCTTAGACCAAGTTTTGTTTTTTCCATTGGGTTTTGTTATTTGGAAAGGTTTTAAGGAGGCAACAATGAAACACCATTTCACTCTTTGACTTGGCACAAGGGGGAGTGTTGAAGGAAAAATACAATTAATGTGCCTTCGTCAACAAGTAACTGATGAGAGACAGTTTAGGTATTTGTTATCTTTATATATTATGGAAACATGTATTTGATACCCAGTATAAAGGGGGTCTTTGATGAATAAGAGAACCCTAATTTCTATCGTCTCTTTCGTCTTTATGTCTTCTTATGCTTTTTCTTTTACAATATATATATATTTTAATTAATACTCTTGAGAACGGAATAAGCCCAAATGATAATGGAATGCAAATATTATAACCAAATTGAATGAAGAGAAATAAAACAACTCCCGAAAAATTTGATTTTTCTTTAATGTTTTCAGCTCAATATGTAAATTTCTTAATATTCTTTCACAAACCTTAAAAGTATTACTCCCTCTGTTTTAATATATAGGACGTTTAAGAACTAAACACACTTATTAAAAAATATATTAAAATAACTAATTAACCCATATTAATGATAACTCATCCTCTTTGCACACTCTCTCTCCCCTCATAATCTTTCTAGCTTCTTCATCCTTTCATTTCTTTTAGGGAAAATATATATGCCCCTTCATATTCCTCCTTAAGTTCTCAATTTTCAGTTTTGGAGCTAAATGAAACTGATGTGTAAAATCTGATTCAATATTCAAAATTTCATCTGCCTCTCCCTCGTAGTAGAGTTCTTGAGGTTGAAGGCGATGAGGTTCAACCTTTGCAATAAAAATAATGTCCTCAAGTTTGAAAAGACTGCCAGTTCTCCACAAGAGTAAAATCACGAATATTGTGACTTCAGCGTATGGAACAGTTTTGATAAAGAGAGCGTCAATATTCTCTGAAATGGCTCTAGAAAATGAATTAGAGTCAAATCGCAAGTGCTTAGCGCGGGATTTATTTCCTTACAAAAGTGTAAGTATGCCTACTTTGGTTCCAACTGCTCGTATATCTGCTGATGCAAACGATGACATCTATGAAGCAGAAGATAACAGCATGGAGACTATACCACTAAAGGCTAGTGTCATAGATGAAAAGAGCACTGGCAATATGTTATGCTGCTATGATGATGAGTTGAAGGCAGGGTTTTGCCCAAGGGCTCAGGCTTGGGCTAGACTTTGCAAGTGCTTGGGCAAATATTTCCTCCTTAGATGAGTGTGGTTATGGCTTCTTTGATTCAGTCTGCTCAGATGAAGCCTGATGTGATCATTGCATCTGCGGATTTGGCTAATAAAATTGATGAATCATACGATGAAAGCATGGAGACCATAACCCTTGGGGATAAAAGAATTGGTATAGAAACTAGTGTCGTAGAAGTTCCACTGCTTGCAATATGTTGTGTTGCCATGCGCATGAGTTGAAGAAAGGCTTCTATCAATGGATCGATCAGGTTGCCCCAATATTAGTTCCCCTGGTAAATTTATATTTACATGAAGTTAGGATGTCTGTTGTTTTAGCAATGCTTGAGCGTTTGCGTTCTGCAAAATTGGCTATAGAAAAAGAGATTGCTCAGGGCCGTAACGAGGCATATGGTAGTTCCTGCTTTAGTGGAAGTTTCACACAAGATTTCTGGACCACTTCTAGATGAAAGTCAGGTTATAATTATTATGGATGAGATAAAACAAGTGATCACAACTAGCTCAAGTAGAGAAAAAGAGAGGGCTGGAAGGGCCAAAGCTGAAGATTTTGATGCTGAGGAGGGAGAACTTCTTAAAGAGGAAAATGAGCAAGAAGAAGTTTTTGACAAAGTTGGTGAATTACTGGGAACTTTAATCAAAACATTCAAGGCTTCGTTCTTGATTTTCTTTGATGAGCTGTCATCGTATCTGATGGGTATGTGGAAAAGAATCATCATTTATACATTTGATGATTTTGCTGAACAATGCTGTGAAGCAGACCTGCCATTCGTGTTGGTGGCCTTCAAGGCTCAAAGACCACATGTCACAGGATATCGCAGCCGAAGACGTTACTGTACAACATCTTTAGCCAAAAGAAATATATTAAAACTCATAAATCCTAGTACAAAATCACAGGGATATACTTTTGCGATGCAGTGGAATGTCACATTTGGAAGAACACATTGGACATCCAAGAAAAAGAGAAAGCCAAATGTTAAGAGGCCAAAACACTTTTTTTCGAACCATTTTTTCACTCAATTTCCATACGTCAAACAGAAGAACCCACTGCGATATAATGCAAATGACCTGTAGAGTTTGATACCTCTTTTGGCCAGATATTGGCCAAACCTAAAGAATATGAATGATACAAAGGTAGGGGTGTCAATCGTGTCGTGTTTCGTGTTCGCGGGTCGTGTTGAGACACAGGTATTACACGGTTGACACGAACACGGCACGAATAATTATTCGTGTCAAAATACACGACACGAATACGAACCTGTTTATTACACGGGTAACCCGACAAGACACGAAAAACCTATATAAGAAAAAAAATTCCAATAGCTGCTTCGTAAGAAAATATTAAAAAAAAGATAACATGAAAATAATACGATCTTTGTATTCTTTTGTTCGAAAGAAGTCCGAGCACCAAAATAAATTACATACCGAACTAGAAATCAAAATTAATCATATTTACAAGAGATAGTTTATTAAATTATTATTATACCATTAAATTTAAATGGGTTAAATAGGTCAATCGGGTTGACACGTGGGTCAACCCGACCTGACCTATTTGTTTCGCGTGTTCATGTCCGACACGAATAACACGCGAACCCGCGAAGGGTCATACCTGTACATGCTAAATTCGTGTTCGATTCTTGTCGGGTTATCGTGTCGTATCGAAAATTGCCACCCCTATACAAAGGCCATGCTCATTTTTCTTTGACATGAGTGGAATAAACATGGATGTCACTTTGAATAACCATATTAGAATATTTTAATCTCACTGTGACGATCATGAAGTGTTTACCTGCAAACCTTGGCATTCCCATGGATAAAATCATGAAAGTGGTCGAAGTTCGAAGGCACGTAAGTTTGACGCTACAAAAGAAGATGAAAATAAAAGGTATACTCAAACCAGTAGTTGCCCTTCCGAAAGTGAAAGTTGTTAGAGACAAGAAGCTTGGTTTAATGATAGGAGAAGTTCTGATATACTTGGACTCAGATTTCAAACCGATTAATAGGGGTAAAGTAGTCTTGGTGAAGAGCAAGTCAGTGAATGATGTGGTTGTGTTACCTTCAAAGTGAGCTTTTGCGATTTGTCATGTCTTTTGTCCTTTGAGACTTTAAGACATTAGTCTCTTATCATGTGTTTTTCACTTTTGATCTTTATAACATCAGTTTTTGCTTATCGTGTGAAACCTCATCACATGAGAATATTCAACTAAAAAAAAAGTCCAACCTTTGCGATCTGAAAATGACGAAGTTGCTGAGCCTTTTCAAAATTCCACATAATCAATACCAAGAAAAACGAGAAGTCTAGTGGATATTTATAATGAGATTGAAGAGATTAATGCTGACGATTATGTGTAGTTTGCATTTTTTGCGAGAGAATAAACAGTTTCATATGAATAAGCCTCAAAAAAAGAAAAGTGGATAGAGACTATGAATGAAGAAATCAAGTCCATTGAGAAAAATAATATATAGGAGCTCATTATTTTTCCTCCAACCAAAACACCAATTGGCGTGAAATGGGTGTTCAAAACTAAGAACAACCTGGATGGTTCAATCAACAAATACAAAGCAAGATTGGTAGCAAAAGGCTACAAACAAAAAGAAGGTGAAGATTTCAATGAGGTATTTGCTCTTGTCTCTTGACTTGATACCGTTCGATTGATTATCTCTTTTGCTGCTCAAAACGGATGAACGTTATTTCAAATGGACGTCAAATCAGCTTTCTTGAATGGTTTTCTTCAAGAAGAAATATACATTGATCAACCATCGGGATTCATAAAACAAGGAGATGAAGATAAAGTCTACAAACTCAAGAAGACATTGTACGGGTTGAAGCAATCCCCTCGTGTATAGTATAGACGTATTAATGAGTACCTCTTGAAATTTGGCTTTGAAAGATGTCCATACCAGCACACACTTAACATAAAAAGAATTTTGAAAGGTTGTTTCATGATGGTGAGTTTGTATGTTGGTGATTATTTTTACTGGAGATGGTGTTTGATTTCAAGAAATCGATGATGGATGAATTCGAGATGACTGACTTGGGAAAATTACATAATTTCTTGGGAATCAATGTTCAACAAACAAGTGAAGGGATCTATATCTCACAAGAGAAATATGCACATGAGATTTTGAAAAAAAATCAAAATGGAGAATGCGAATCCTATTGCAAGCCCGTGCATTACTGGTTTAAAGCTAAGCAAACAAGGTGAAGGAAGGCTTGTTGATACAACAACATTTCGTAGTCTTGTTGGTAACTTGATGTATCTTACATCAATAAGGCCTAACATTATGTTCGTTGTAAGTTTGATTAGTAGGTTTATGAGAAACCGTATTCAAGTCACTGGGAGGCAGCAAAAAAACTCTTCGTTATGTTAAAGGTACTATTGATTGTGGTATTTTTTATGATGCCCGTGTACCTATGAAAGCTAAGCAAACAAGGTGAATGAAGTCTTGTTGATAAAACAACATTCGTAGTCTTGTTGGTAACTTGATGTATCTTACCGCAATAAGGCCTGACATTATGTTTGTTGTAAGTTTGATTAGTAGGTTTATGAAAAAACGTATTCAAATCACTGGGAGGCAGCAAAAAAAACTATTCGTTACGTTAAATGTACTATTGATTATGGTGTTTTTATAATGCTCATGTATCTATGAAGCCCATTGGTTACACTGATAGTGACTTTGGAAGAAGTATTGATAATTATAAAAATACTTCCGATTACGTGTTTAATTTGGGAAGCGGAGCAATCTCATGATCATCAAAGAAACAACTTATCGTGACACTCTCTACTACTGAAACAAAATAGATCGCAGCATCATTGATTGGATGTCAAACTTTGTGGCTAAAGAAATTTTGGAAAATCTTAAGGTCAAGCAATAAGATCCAACTATTATCCGATCCAAACCTGTAATTTTCCGGTCCGGACTGGAATTGGACCGGTTTTCCTTTTTCCTTTTTTTTAATTTTATTTATTATTCACTTTTAAAGAAAAAATGTTGTTGGTTGTTTATATTGTCCATATAAATTAAGAGAATGAGTTGTTTATAATTTTATAATACAGTGTAATTGATTATTTAATTAATTTCCTATTACTATATAAATTTACGGTACTATCGTTTATAATTATATTATAACATTAATAGTAATACTAAGAAATATGTTTGCTACCATTTACTATTAGATCATATTAATTTGAAACCTCCCATAATTTTAAAATCAAATTACATAAAACTAGTTTGTTAAAAAAAATCAAAAATTGGTCTATTTTTACCAGACTATAATTGGGCCGGAATTTCCTGTGCTGGTCCGGTCCGGTCCCCGATCCAAGTATTTCCAAAATTTCGGTCTACCGATCCGGACCGATTGCACACCCCTACCTGACACCAGTGAATTGGCCCAACTAGCCCGATTAATATTCATATATCAAAATTTACCCTTAATATTGAAGCTAATGTTTTGACCAAATAAAAAAATTAACTCATTTTTAATTGAGTGTGACTATTATTGCATTTCTAATATTTTGAAGCATTAAACTAATTATGTTACCTTGTTAAACAGATTATATTTAACACAATTTACTTTAAGGACTTTAAGTAGTAGCATGTAACTTTAAAAGAAAAGAAAAATATCAGTCAATATGGGAAAATATATATATTGCAAATATAAATAATATTTAGGAAAAAATCTTCTTGCCCCCAAAACTATAATCGTTTTTATAATTTTCCACATAAACTATTTTTGGGATACACTGATATATGAAATATGCGCAATATGTAGTTTGCCCCTTAAGTAATAATTTTTGTAGTTTTGTGTCCAAACCCGAATGATGTGGCACAATTGAATTATGCCACGTCATTCGATTTTTGAAAAAAAAAAAAAAAGGCAACAATTCTGGTTTAGGAGGTAAATTACAAATCGCGCATAGTTCGTAGGGTGATTTGTCACAAATAATAGTTTATAAGATAAACTGTTAAAAAAAAGAAAAAATAGTTTGGGGGCAAAAAATTATTACGCCTAATAATTATTTTGACGAGTTAAAAAAAAACTTTTATAATTTTTAGTTAGTATTTATTTTTTTAGAATATAATTTTAATTTATTTTGACGAGTTAAAAAAATACTTATATATATATATATATATATATATATTTTTGTTAGTATTCGTTTTTTTAGAATAGAAATTTAAAGTCAATTAATAGACAATTTAAAGGGCTAACCTTAAAATCGAAAATATAGGGTTACAACTAACCATTGTAAACCCGACCCAAATCGACCTCAACTGAATAGTTCGTCAGCCCGAGTGGGCTGCATCGAAACCATGTGGGTTGACCAGATTGATATCGGTAATGAAAATTTATTATTATTGTTTTTAATGGTATTATTATTTATATTATCAATATTATTTAATAGGAATAAGAATAACCATGCCACTGTACACTTAAATTGGTGTTAAGAGAAAAAAATCAGATTCATTGACAAACCAAGGTTTGATATTTGAATTATTTGGCAATTGCTTTAAAATTATATTTATACTATTAAGTTTTAAATTTAGTATTCCAATAAAACCAAATGAATCAAATATACATATTTTAATTAATACTCTTGAAAACGGAATGAAAAGAAAACAACTCCCAAAAAAATTGAATTTTTTTCTTTTTCTCATGTTTTCAGCTCAATATGTAAATTTCTTAATATTCTTTCACAAAAATTGTTGTGTAGTTGTCACACGATAACTCTTCAGAAAAATCATATTTTTGGTTGCATAACATACCTAAAAACTTCCCCATGCTCTCATAATTATTAACAGTCAATAAAATAAGCTCAAATCAGTCTTCAGCCTATAAATATGTTTTGAGCTATAATTTCAGTTTTTGGTAAGAAACTCATAATAACTAAACATGGGAAACTGCAGTAGATATATTGAATCATCAAAACTGATATTAAAGTTCTACTTCAAACACCAATGTAGCAATCATATAATAAAAGTCTTACCATTGTCAAGGAAAAAACAAAAGTACTAGCTAGTACTAACAATTAGATAATGAGATGTCCTACAAACGATCCGCCAGCATCGTTAAGTTCTCTTTAAGTCGATCGAAATCCTCGCTACCGGCTAATTGCTTCTCTAAATCATCCCTTTCCTTTATAACAAGTGGCCATACATGGTACACTTGATCCAAGAATCGCCTCCCATTCTCCACAAAAGACCAAAACTCACCATCGTCGATCATCTGTGTCTTGTCACATGTTCTATTTCCTTTCGAAAGAGCTTGGGTCGATGATTGATTTCCTTCATCTTCTCTATCAGAGCCGAAATTCGGTCGCGTGTGTACCCATCTTCAGACCTGGAAAAATAATAAAAATTAACGTGACATGTTAATATAATTCTGAATAACTAACTATATGCAATTAACTGAAACAGAGAAAAACAAGACCAAAAAAAAAAAAAATTGAAGAAAAAAAGCTTCGTAAATTACACACCCATCCAATCCAATTATATCACAAAACTTGTTCAAGTAACTCTTTTTTTCTGCAAACGAGAAATTTAGGTCAAATTAAAGAGTTTGAGAAAAGAAATAGAAATCCTATCATATATACAAGAGCAAAGTCTAGGGTTTGGGCAGAAGCGTGGTTTTCTAAAAATAATAAAAATAAAAATAATCTAATTATCGGCCCACGTAGCTACAGTGAACCAGCGCACACCTGAATCCGCTCGATCGCTGGTAAAAGACTCCCTGCTGCCGACGGATCGCTCTTCCACGTACATTGTAGTTTTTGAAAATCAATGAATATAGAAAATTATACAAGTACAGAATAAGGAAAATAACTAATACAATATTATATTAACATTTAAAACAATAAGTAAAATGAAACAAAAACCTTAACCGTAAATTACGTATAATTTGAATGGGAGAGAGTTATAAAATAGGAAATATTACATTTTTAATGTATTATATAATCAAATTTTCAAAAATGTAAATAATATTTACTATAAATACATACATTAAGTTGACAAATTATTAGATGGACCCAGGTGCACCTTGCAAGATGCACCTATTCTCACATATAAAATTCAACCCCAGAACCCACATGTTTTTTTCATTCTTTTTTCTGAACTCCTGTTTTCACACACGCGCGATCCCCAAATTTCCATCTTGAAACATAAAACCCACAACAATCACGTCAAGTTTCTACGTAATCATACAAGATGAAATTTAAATTACGAACCAATCAAAAAACTACATACTAATTAAACATTTACATACCGCCCATACAAATCCCAAATTACACACAAACAAATTCATTAATAACAAACTACATTACAAAAACTAGACTACCACATTTCAAAATTTTCAAACCTAGTGTTGTACTACTGTTGAACATTCCCATCCCGTTTCTAACCCCTTCTATGATGTATCCCAAAATATCAGCCTATAAAATCCACAACAATGACATCATATAATAGACTACACAATAATAATATGGTACGTCACTTTCAACTTACTACATGTATCAGTGACTTAATACAAGTATAACAAACTAAACAAATCGAAAAACAACAACAACAACATACACTTGTGGTGGTGCATATCCATTAACTATACACTCATACAAACGACATCAATAACACTTACATTAGATCCCAAATAATTGAATAATACTGTGTACATTTTCGAGCATCACTTAGTTAAGTTTTTTTTCCCATTTCAACTCCATTACCAGTAAAATAAAAAATAAAAAAACTTACGAGTGCTCTTCGTAGTTCATTCATCTTCAGCTTCTACGACGAGAGAAGTGTTGTGGTCGTTTACGGCTACAACAAGTACAACTTTACAACCCTTTATTCACAGATTTATAGATCCATTTGCTGAATATATTGGTTCAGAATCAGTGCAGAAACCCCAAAATTACGCGATTATCTGATGCATTCCATTGAATTTGTGCGCCTAAGTACGGACAAAATTACCTCCGCCCCTATACCAACTAAAACCCTACCCAAAAAGTGTAATTATCCAGTTTGTTGATTCGTATTTTCGAAACAAATCTTCAATCATTACTCACAACAAAGATAGTAGCGAATTATCTGATCTACTTCCTTGATTTTTTCGACATGTGTATGGAATACAGAATTTGATTTTGAAATTTGTATCGCCTTTATCTTGGAATGGATTGTGGGAGATAGGCGTGTGAATTAGTATTATTTTTCGGATTTAATTTAATACAGGAGTATGACTATACAAAATTGTATACATATAAATAAGTAAAAAGTTATACTTATAATTAAATTATTTGGGATACTTTTATTAACTATTATTGACTAAGTTGATAATTTCATATGCAAAAGAAATTAAACAACATATAGAGTCCATCAAGAACTGAGTTCAGTTAGCAAAAGACCGGTGCCAATAAAATTGGCCAATTTTCATTTCATTTTCTCGAGCCATTTTTCTTTTCTTTTCATCCGCAGAACCAGAATTTGACCTTTACGGCTTTACACAAGTCGCGTCTCTTCTCTTCAGTTGAAGAGGCCGTTTTTAAAATTTCTATTGTTCCCCCGCCAAACAATTCCTATTAATTCCCTCTGCTATCGGTGTTGTAAATTAGGGTTTGTCCGACGCAGATTCAACCGGCAAAACTAATGATCGCACCCCCAAAACGTGTTCGTGTCGTGTTTCTTGGACATAATATTATTATCTTTTGGAGTTCAATGATGCAGTGGATCGTAACTGATCGGCTTTCCACCAAAGACAATTATAGAGCAATTGCTTTTTCATTCCCGCCGAAATTACGCGTTTACAGTCCTTGTTGACTGAAATCGATTATTCAAATAACATGCACAGCACAGGTAACAATTCACTGCCAGCAATTCGTGTTTCGATGGTTTATTTTATTGTATTATGTCATCAAAGCAATAAAATAATCAATCCAGTTGTAAACCATTTATTTTATTTATTGCATTCTATTGACACTCCTTGTTTCTAGACGTTTTCCATTAGATCTTTTTATGTGCTTTATTCTTCTCTTACCATATTTTTCTCGGCCAAGTCAAACGCATTTTTAGAGCCAGAGCTTAGTATGGGACGCACTTTACTCTGTTTTCAATTGAATACTTGTTATGGACTTGAGAAACTCTTTGTTCTTAGTTTTGATTTTGTGTGCATCTGTTTAACCGATTGAGTTAGTCTTGAGCAGGTGTAAAATGGGGAGTTTGGTTGCAATTTTGAGGCATCCGGATGAATTGTATCCGATGGTGAAGCTGAAACTGGCGGTTAGAAGTGCGATGAAGCAGATCCCTGCAGAGCCACACTGGCAATTTTGTTACTCAATGCTTCATAAGGTCTCTAGAAGTTTCGCTTTTGTTATTCAACAGCTCGATATTGATCTTCGTAATGCTGTGAGTTTTTCTTTTTCCCCCAGTTTTTTAGTTGACCATTTTTTGCTTTTGGGGATGGACATTTTAGATTTTCTATTTTTGGAAAAGATGACTAATTTGTTGCATTGCATTGTCATACCCTTTTATATTCTGGTGTCTGAAGAATGATCTTTGCACTTTTCCTTGAATTTTGCAGATATGCATTTTCTATTTGATCCTTCGAGCACTTGACACTGTTGGTAAGCTCTACTAATCATTGACTCTGTTTGTAAAAATCTTATATCTTTGCTCTTTTTATAGAGGATGACACAAGCATAGCAGCAGAGGTCAAAGTGCCTATCCTGACGGCTTTTTTTCATCACATATATGACCGTACATGGCATTTTGCATGTGAGTTTTCAATTTCCGCCTTTAAGTCTATTTGGCAATGTTTGTACAACAATGTTGAAGGGCATTGTTCTCAGGTGGTACAGAGGACTTCAAAATTCTAATGGACGGGTTCCATCACGTTTCCACTGCTTTTCTGGAGCTTGGGAGCGGGTATGTTTTAATTATCAATTATCGGTCAACTTTTTACCGAACCAATTCATGATGTTGTTAAACATGACTGTTCGTTATATGCCTGTTAGATATGCCATTTTGGCAAATTTATGGACCGGAAATACTCTTAAGAATATTGGCAGCGTTATCAACTAAAAGTGTATGAAATGTGATAATCGAGAGGTAGTTATTTTATTGTTATTTTTCATCTATTTAAAGTTGTCAATGCCTCTTGATGGATTCAAATGGAGAAGATCCATGTGTTGGCATTAATATGGATACATATATTTTTCAGTCGAGCGAATTTGAATCTATTTTAGAGCTTCCCAATAACAATAGACAATTGCTTCAGATCATGCAAATGACTAGATTGTGGTGCATGAATGTTGTGAAAGTCGTACAAAAATTGGAAAAGTATAAATCATGTGAAGTATAGACTATAGAATGCTCCTCACCCTTCCATTTTGTGGTTGACGTTTGGGTACTAGTCAAGTCATAAGATGAAAGGTATGCATGTAATTTGGTTGTAATATGTTCTTATTTTCTTAAGAAAGATGCTAATAAATCGACTGTAGTTTTGAAAATTTATAAAGGGAATAAAAGAAAATGCTGGGTAAGTCCAGTATTTTCACTTTCCTTGTCCAATGAACCTGCATTTTATCAATTTTGAGTGTATTGGGTAAACTAAGTTCTAATCCATGCCCATGTCATTATAGCACCAAAGTAGTATCAACATTAAAGTTCATCTAGATCTTGGCAGATGAAAATTTTATTAACTCTCTTGATGAAAAGTTTATTTTTAAAAGAATTTGGGATTGCCAATATTTTGCTTATCAGCTTTGCAAAATTGCATCCATAACTAGCCCAATGCATGTAATACAGTCTTTTGTGCGTGCAAGATAATTTTCATTCCTTTGGCAGCTATCAGGAGGCAATTGAGGATATTACCATGAGAATGGGTGCAGGAATGGCAAAATTTATTTACAAAGAGGTACACCAGACATATTTATTATGAGATCCAGGGTTTAATATCTATCATGTATTTGAGTGTTTCTACACAAAAAAAAATATTTCTGTGGACCGCACTGTATAGCAACTATTCATTTTTTCTCTTTCCATCACAATTAGAATTCTCAGCCAGACCATAGCTCTACTATTGACTTCTTTCCCCCCTCTTGTTAGGTAGAAACAATTGATGATTACGATGAATATTGTCACTATGTGGCTGGACTTGTCGGATTAGGGTTGTCTAAGATATTCCATGCTTCTGGAAAAGAAGATCTGGTTTCAGATAATCTCCCCAACTCAATCGGTTTGTTCCTACAGGTACTTAATCTATATGTAGCAGTAAGCAAAGTGTTTACCTTATGGTTTGTTTGGACTAGTATTCGTTGGAAATCTGAATCCTAGTATTCTAAATCTTGGGGTACTGAGAATTATGTGAATAGTAAGAATCCTTGTTTGTTGTAGGATTGAGAATTCTTTACTTTTTACTGTAGATGTCAAATCATGTCTTAAATGTAAATGATTTATTATTATATTATATTTATTTAAATTTAAAATGAGGAAAGGGTGGCATGATGTGATCGAAGAGAGAGAACTGAGATAGCAAATATGGAGATTTAGAGTAGGTAGTAGGTTTCAGAAATTGTTGGCTGGGTATTTAGATTTTGATTCTTAGAACAAATAAGTATTTAGTATTCAGAATTCAAATCCGATATTTACACTCCTAGTCCAAACATAGCCTTGGAGACCTCTGGAGATTGAAATAATTAGAACTGTCTTGTTATTTGTTAAAAATGCAGAAAACAAATATTATCAGAGATTATCTGGAAGATATTAATGAGATACCAAAGTCGCGTATGTTCTGGCCTCGTCAAATTTGGAGTAAATATGTCAACAAACTTGAGGTACATCTTTGTCCCCAACTTCAATTTATTACATCTTTTCGGTAGTCAGGTTGCACCTGAAATACCCATTTAATGTGAAGTCAATGGAGTAAATTGTCTTTCTGATAGTTTAATTCGATTTGTTCTTAGGACTTGAAGTATGAGGAGAACTCGGTTAAGGCAGTGCAATGCCTAAATGACATGGTCTCAAATGCTTTATTGCATGCAGAAGACTGCCTGAAGTGCATCTCTTCTATGCGAGATCCTGCTATCTTTCGCTCGTGTGCAATTCCGCAGGTGTATATATATGTTTATGCAGGTTTTTTTCCACATTAATATTACCTTTTCAACCACGAAACATTTTCAGTATTATTATTGTCGTTGCTGCTGCTGTTGGCCGACCATATTGTGGTGGCCCAAAAAACAAATGGGATCTTTAGCTATCTTGTTTTTACTTTTAGTTTATGTTTTCCAGTGGCAATATCTTAGTAGTTGGACTGAGAGGGTAAATTACATATTGATTTTCTTTCTGGTCCCTGGAGCTGATTTTTATCAGAAAAAGTGCTTCTGATCTTGCCTTTTCTATTATTACCAGGTAATTGCAATCGGGACCTTAGCTCTCTGCTACAACAACATTCAAGTCTTCAGAGGTGCTGTGAATATGAGACGTGGTAAGATCAACATTCTTGATATGTTCTTCTCGATTCTCATGGAGAACATGATTTCTTCTATTTCTTTACTTTTTTAGGAATAATTACAAAAATTATTCCTAAATTTAGCCTAAATTTACTTTTGGCTTCTCTTCCCTCTCTAGGTCTTGCTGCTAAACTTATCGACAGAACTAAAACTATGTCTGATGTGTATGGAGCTTTCTATGAGTTTTCTTGTATGCTGAAATCCAAGGTATGATGCTTCATTACACTCATACAGTTCTATAAATTTGTTTTAATTATCTATATGCCATAAATTATAGAGCTCTGTGTCCTACATTCAGAAACTTGAATTTCTTTAGGTTGAAGCATTTAGATGTTTCAACCTTGTAATAACAATTCCATTAAATGTGTGTAAACTTTCTCTCTGTGCTTTCTAATGCTTGTTTTCCAAAAACATGTCTGTTCTAGGTTGATGACAATGATCCTAACGCTAGAAATACAAAGGAAAACTTAGAAGCAATCTTGAAAATCTGCAGGGACTCTGGAACTTTGAAACAAAGGTAGTAAAAAAAAAAAGAACTATCTTGGAAGACTTTTATCTATTTTGTAATTTCTTCTCCTTTTCTGCCAGGACATCTAATATTATCCAGAGCGAGTCCCAATATAATGCAACTTTGGTTTGTTTTCGAAAACCTTTTTCTTTTCTGAAGCAATTTATCAAGTGAATAATTTTTCTAAATATTTCCACGCAGATTGTTGTCCTCGCCATCAATTTAGCCATCCTTATAATTTTTGTCAACTAGTCGGCCATCTAATATGTGTAAGTTCCGCCAACTCTCGACCATAGTCTGTAACTGTAGAGATAATTGAAAAAAAAAAGAGTTTATATATTGAGATTTCACATTATAAATTACGTTGGAGGACTCTCTACATTCTTTTTGTATTATGAAGTTAACAAAAATACCTCTCAATCTATAAAATTTGCTAACTTTTAAAAATAATTTAACTCCTTGGTCTCTTGGAAAATTTCATTTCACAGAATTTACCAATCAAATTTTACAGGAGAAGCTAAGTTATTGTGAATCATATTTTGCTTTTATCCGATATGATAGATAACATCCCCTAGTCTACGACGTTCATCTTTCTCTTGCATAGGTATCTCATGAGACTATCTGAAAACTGGAGCTAGCATCACAGTCCAAGTGTTGGTATTGAACTTTTACTTCATTGTTTCTGAAACGCCCTTTTGAACTTAACTTCCAACTTTTATCCCCTTTGAACTGCTTATCCGAATCATCTGTTCGGGTTACCGTGAGTGTGTAAGAATAAAATAATTGCTGAATCTTATGATGTGGTCAAATTTACTCCTCCAGATTCTCACAACCTTACAATGTAAATTTATTCCTTTTGTTTTTGTTTTCACCTTTGACAGGATTACCTATTCTTTCCATGCGAAAGATGTTAAGATAACTTGAGCAGCGATATTTCCTATTTTTAGTTATGCAACATAGGAAGCTGTCTTTTATTAAAAATTGCCTTGGTAACTAATAATCATTTTGAGATTTTAACTGTTTAATCACTAGTTATTTTTTTATTGTTTTTCTTAACCTTTTGAATTGCAATTCTGTGCACATATGCTAGACTTTTGGTTCAATGAATCAAGTACTTATCCACCTTTTTTTTTTGGCAACTAATTTTGCCATGCTCTCCCCACTTCAATTTGAAGTCTTATCGTGAAATTATTAATGTTATTTGTGTTAATAGAACATATTATGGAGTCTTCTTGAACAACTTTTGTTAATATTATTTCATTCCAAGTGGTGTTTGACTATCATTTGTCTCATTCCCAGTCCTGCAAAATTTGTTCCGTGTTTGTAATATTTAGTCCACTCGGCTTGAGACTTCAATGAAGTAAAATAGTGGAAGGATGGCATGTAGATATTTTCAATTTTATTTATTTATTTATATTTATTGTAACTTTCAACACAAATGTTTTGCTCATGTCTGAATTGTGGCAACGTTCCAAGGAGGAGGTTTACTTGCATGAATAATTGCGAAACTCAGTTCTATAGGTCTATGATTAATTATTTGATAAACAACAATTCCCATATACATACAAGCATCATCGGTTACTAATAAGAGTGCTGGAGTTCATTTTACGATTATTTCTAAGTCCCAATTTTTGGCAATTTTAAGAGGGTTTCTATCGAAGATCAAGTCCGTTTTTCTTTATTGCAATCAAACTAGTGGCACAGCTCATTCCACGCGTTGCCAACAAAATGTATGTTTTAGGTCAACCCATTGTTTAAGGCTTGGGTCAAAGTTTATTCGGTTGCAACTATAATTTACACATAAACCAAGTTTGTCTTTCAAATGTCAACTGAGGCCCCAACAAAAAGCCAATTTGTCAATCTCTTCAACAAAATAATAATAATAAACAGTAAAAAATTGGTGTTTGAGACTTTTAGAAGTGTGAAAACAAAGTAGAATGTAGCTTTCGTAAACCTAACCGGTTCAACTTTTGCAGTACCTCGCACTAATTTCCACTGCCTAGCCTAATTTCCACCATTAGATAGATGTTATTGTTTTGTTGCCACATTTCCCACTACCTTGCCTAAATTCCCCTGCCACCAATGTTGAAAATATGGTTGAACAAGTAGGCGCCTAAGCATAAGTTCTACTTTTTTAATTATCTACTTTTTATTCTAAAAGTTAGAATAAAATATGTACACGAGTTATTACACACGTCTTTCATTGTTCTACTAACGTATCCCGATACATTCTCTACTAAGCATTATAGCCAAAAAAAACTTTGATACGAATATATAAAAATATATGATAAACGAGAGAAACACATTTAAGCCAATAAAAACATATAAAAAGGAAGCAAAGTGTGCAACCAAACAATGAATTAATTAGAACGCATTTAAGCAAATAATTAAAAAGGACAACAACAAATTCTAGTATAAAACTTTTCGGTACTTTATTACTTTTGTATTTATCAAATTTTCTTTTCTTTTATTTCATAGAGGAAAGTGTGTGAAATCAAATAGGTGGAAAGAATGCAAGCCATGGTGAATTACAAGGTAATATATTTCTACATACATTATTATGGTGTGAAAAAAACACACTAATTTTGTAAATCCGATCCGTCATCTATGAGCTAAGGCTGATCTCTTACCATTTGAAAATTGAAACAATTTGTAATATGCTTTGTCTTTTATTTGCTAATCTTTGAAAAATAAAAGAACACTAATGAAGTTACGTACTTGGAATAAGTAAACTAAATACGATCATTTTGTAATGATATAAATAAAATGTTTTCATAAACGTCAAACACTGTAGTTTTTTTTGGTTTTTTTTTTTTTTTTTTTGCCAGGAGTCCGTGACCACAAAAAACTCCATGACTTTCTCGGTCAAATAAATTAAAACATACGGTCGAATAATGTGTGAAAGGGAAAACACGAGACTTGTAGGCGACACTAGAATTAGGATGGTAAAGCAATGTCATGTCAACAGTTCGAACGTGAGAAAAATTGTGTTGAATATGCAACCTATAATATATTTAAACAATTTAAGAATCTTATTTTCAATACATAATCTAAACATTTAGACTTTAATATGTTGCCTACGATATATTTAAATATAATATTATGTGTGATCAATATGAACATGATATGTATGATTCTATTATAAATTGTGTTTTTTATGATGAGTATGTATGTTTTGTATTGAATTTATATCGAGACAAGATAAGTGAAAGTTGTGTTGTACATGTATATTATGTATGATGACTGTGTATATTTAGTTTAATAAATATGAATGTTCTAATCTTTGAAGCACAGATACTTCTACGAGAATGTCGTACCCGCACCAGATACTTACTAGATACGACACTTCTGCGTACACGTATCAATACGTACCCATAAAGTGTCAGTGTTTTAAAAAAATTTGAATAAGAATGTTAATTCATCCTAGATATGAAACCACAAATTGTGAGAGATAGTACAAATGTTTATAGGTTTCAGGAAAAAAATAAAATTTTTTTTATTGTATAAATAATTTACTTGTTTCATGTATTTTTTAAATTTATCACATTTGAAATTTAAATATTTATGAAATTTTAGTTTTTTTAGTTAATACAACTATATTTCAATATATATATATATATATATATATATATATATATATATATATCGTACTCGTATTATAAAATTTCAACACATGACGTATTTGCATACCCGTATCGTATTGTACCAGTGTTTCGTATCTGTATTTGTGCTTCATAGATTCTAATGAATATGATTGATAAGTCAATTTTCAATACAATAATCATCTGCACATAAACTATCTTTGTAGCTCCAGAATATTTCATATTCATTATATTAAAAATTTATATTCACCACATATTTAAAATCGGGTGTACAATCATTAGTATCAACATGCATGGTATTCATCATCCATATTAATAGTAGCTTACCAATAACGGGAAAAAAAAAACTCCTATTATGTGGCAGTGACTCTTACCACAAATTTTTAAGGTAAACTTATATGCAAAACATTGCTTTAGCTTATATGAAAACGACAAAATTCTTTTCTTGAATAAATAAATGAAAAAATCTGCACGACAATATTGTGGCCGAAAATTTGTGAGGCCACAGATGATTCAGTATTCAGGAATCATCTAGTTGTTACTCACCGGTAAATAAGCGATGTTGCCTTAAAGATTCCCATGAAAAAAAAAAAAGATTTCTAAATTGTATGTGGGTGGAATACTATCAATTTGAGATACTAGTTTATATTTACAATTTGTGGAAATATTGTTAATATTAATCACTAAAAAGTAGAAACAAATGATCATGAGAGTCGGATATTTTGAAACTTAAGGGTAGATTTTTAGGACAAATTTGTGATTTGGCCCAATTAAGAGCGTTTTATAAATGGGCTTTTTAACCTAAAATTTTTATTTAAATCATCTATTTAATTGGAGTTTACGTGACAACATATGTGTTATGTACAATTATCAATTAAAAAAATAGCAACAAGGGATTTAAACCAAATTCTTTTACTTTCTGTACAATCCCACGATCACTCCATTTGATATTATATTTTATAAACATAACAAATTTGTATTCATAATTTAGTTCCATATTTCTTTTAACCTTGCATAACTTAACATAAATTTATTTTTTTAATATTAATACAAAAATTAATACTTCTCATAATTTTCTCGTAAATACAAAAATAAGTTCTAAATAACTATGTAATGGTTAAAAAAATTAAAAAATATATAAGATATTATAATATAATACTAAATAAACCTCATAAATTGAAATCATAAAATATATAAAATAAACTATTATTTAATTTATATAATTATTTAATAGATTATGATAAAAAAAAAACTTAAAAATATTAACAAATAATACAAGCCATTGAGAAATTAACAAAATAAATTAAATGAATATTTACTTGATATATAAAAAATAAAAAACATAATGTAAACATTATAAAATATTATAAATTAAATTTCAAAATACTTTTAAACTAAATAAAAGTATAACAGGTTTGATTAAGGTTTGATTAACTTTTAAGTAATTATTTCACGAATCTGAATAAGAAAAGAATATTATAAATAATATAGCAAACTACCAAATATAAAAAAAGTATTAAAAGAATAGGTTTTGGGTCACGAAATAAATTGAGAATTTTTTTTAAACAAACATAAAATCTTATAATACAGTGCTAAATAAATCTCAAAACTTGAAATCTAATATATATATATATAATTAGTTAAGTTTATATAACAGTTAATCATTTTAAAAAATAAAAAAATTAAAATATTATATATCGTCGTTAAAAATTATAATGCAAGTTAAATAAATAAATAAATAAATATTTAACCATGAAAAATTATTTAATATATTATAAATAAAATACATAACATAAATGTTATAAAATACTATAAAAAATAAATTTTAAAATACTTTAAAAAGAGATAAAAAAATATAATAAAGTGTGATATTAACATCTAAATAGTTATTTCATAAATTTAAAAAATAAAAAACTAAATTAATAAAATCAAATTGACAATAAAACCACCAGTAACAAAAGTATTTAAATTTGAGGTTTTGAGCCACAAAGTTAATTAAGAACTCTTATTGATAAAATATAAAATATTATATTATAATACTAAATAAATCTCAAAACTTGTAATCAATAAAGTATATAAAGAAATGTATGAATTCATATAGTTATTTAATCAATTTTAATAAAAAAAAACATAAATATAACACAATAATAATATAATTCGTTAGGAGAATTCTAAAGTAAGTTAAATGAATATGGTAAAATCACTTAATAGTAATTATTCCGTAGTGTTACTATTTTATAAAAATATAATAAATTGTTATGAATTTCTAAACAATTATTTCATAAATTTGAAAATAAAATAAAATATTATAAATTAATATAAAATAAAAGGATAGAAAATAAACGAAAAAAAATAAATTTCCAAAAAACTAGTTGTTGGACCAACTTAACTGCGGACTTTTTAGACAAGATATAGTGCTAAATAAATCTCAAAATTCCAAATAGAAAAATTATATAATAAATATTGTTTTAGTTAATATAAATATTTAATAAATCTGAAAAATAAAAATCTTTATTAATATTCTAGAATAATAAAATTATGCCCTATCTTAGCTTTTGGTAAAAAAATTGATCGCTTCAACTCTGTGAAGAAAGGAGAGCTCCATCTAAAATATTTTCGATGCGCGTGAGGTCGGACTTTACGGTGCAAAATAAGCATCTATCCAACCCAAGGAGGCTATCGACCAATGTTTTAAAAACCGGACCGTGAACGAACCGGTCTCTTCACCGGTTCACGGTTCAACCGGTCGGACCGATTCAACCGCCGGTCCAACCGTATTAATAAAAATATAATATTCTTAATTATATAGTATGAAATATTATGTAATGTATTAATATAAATATTAATTTGATTCGTATTTGAAAAAAGTAATTAATTTATTATATAAACATATTAATTTATTTATACTCTATTAAACATATTAATGTAATTCTTTGTTATTTGATATATAAGTCATAGATCATTATCTTAATTATTTGTCTAGATTATTAAGAGAGATAAAAATAAAAAAATAAAATTGACCGAATATAATTTATTTATTCTCATATCGCTTGATTATGTTCCATGGATCATTAATATAATTATGTCAATTTAGTTGAATCATACACATTATTTTGCACATAAAAAATGATTTGACCGATTCAACCGTTTTTTTTGCTGGTTTTCAGCGGTTTAACCGGTCTTGATCGGTTTAACCGCTAAAATAGTTTTATAGGCGTGATCGAACCGGATCAATGGCCGATTCCCGGTTTAACCGATTGAACCGGCCGATCCGATCCGATTTTTAAATCATTGCTATCGACTACCGTGGAACAATATCGATATTTGTTGGATTCTCTTGAAAACTCTAATACTTTTACATTGCTCTAGACTTTGTAACCGATAAATGGTTTTTTGCTTCCACTCACACATCTCCATTTCTTGGGAGGATGGTGAATTTCCCACTTTGGTACCGTGTAACTACGAATTTGTCCAATTAATTCTAAGTTACATGTGTTTAAAAAAATATATACAATTTATCTTTTAATTAAGATAACTAATTTAAAATCTTTAATATGGATCATTTGTATTTAGATATTAAGTGAATGAAATGAAAATATTAAATTATTCAAAATACAATAAAAAAAATATTAAATTAAAAAAAACATAATAAAAAAACTTTAAATTAAAAAGATATTAATCTTGGATGATACATTGATACTTAATAAATTGAAGCTGCATAAGTTTATATTTAACGGATGAAACATAAGAACAATATTAATATATATGAGAGATGTTTAAAAGTATTTATTAAGTTATTTATAAAAGTTTTTTTCCTGAAAAAACTACGGGAGTGTATTCACTTAGGATTTTTAAAGACATATTAAGATTTTAAAAATGCCGATGTATTTAATTAAGACATTTTAAAACTTATAAAAGTCTTGAGGTATTTAATTGAGATTTCTAATGGATTATTAAATGTCCATAAAAGTCTCAAGGTATTCATTTGAGATATTTTGAATTCTTAAATTGTCATGAGTTATTTAAAAAGTCAAACACTCTTTGGATTCGTGATTTGGCTGGATTTTTCTAAACTTCTAAGTTAATTATACATACAAATTCCCACTACCAAATCCCATCTTTAAACATGAGATTTCACAAAACTTTATAAACTCCCAACAAATATGTAAAATTAATAATAAAAAAAAAATTCATATAAATCTTACAATGAAACAAATTTTAAAATGTCTATACAAGTTCCAAATGAATATACACCTAAATATGCTATTGAAAATATTAAGGTATAAACGGAATGACAAATTCATTTATGCATAAAGCCTAATAATATTATCAGCATCAATAGAGATACTGCCAAACACAACCTTGCCAACTGGCAACTGGCACACCAGATATTCAAAAACAGCCTAACTGGCATTCCGTCAAAAGACGCACCACTCGCTCATATTTTTCACACACACGTACCCACAAACGGTCTCTCTAATAACAATAATATATATAATAATAATAATAAAGTTGGAAATTTGATTCACAAATTTTCAATTTTTCTTCTCCATTTTCAACACGCATTGATCTCATCGCTCTCGCATATATAAACGCCATCAACGAATTCAATAACAAGTTACTCACGGCCATATCGAACCAGTTACAAAGCCAGAGTAAGTATACGAAACGCAGTTTATATCCGCTCTATTTTGCACTTGGTAGATTTTTTTCCCTTTTAATCAGTTTTTTCGAAACAACACAATCTATTTCCACGACTTCATATGTTTTATTGTTTTTATTTTTCGTAATCGTGTTCGAGATGAAAGGACTGGACGTGAAAATCGATAGTTCCGGGAGTTACGAAGGAGGGTTCGAGTTAACCCAAATCGTTCGATCCGAAAATTTTGAATTCGCCTCGATCTGTTTAAACCGACTGTGTTTGTTATTTGTTGTTAATCAGGTGTAGAATGGGGAGTTTGCGAGCGATTTTGAAGCATCCTGATGATTTGTATCCGCTGGTGAAATTGAAATTGGCGGCGAGGAGTGCGGAGAAGCAGATCCCGGCGGAGCCACACTGGGGATTCTGTTACTCCGTGCTTCACAAAGTTTCTAGAAGCTTCGCTCTCGTTATTCAGCAGCTCGATACTGATCTTCGTGACGCTGTGAGTTGTTTGTTTTCCAGTTTTTTATTTAATTCATTCATTTTCTAGAAGGAATTTTGCGCAGTCGGTCGTTGTTGATTTTCTGTTTTGAATGAATTGGTTAGTTTTCAGCGATTGCATGCAATAGTTGTATTGTAATGACATGCGATGACATATAACATAGTTATTGTTGTCAATGATTTGCCTCACTATGCTATTTTGTGATTCATTTGGGTGCCGTGTAATTTTGAGTGTTAGTTTTATTAATAAAAAGGAATTGCTATATCTGCTATAATTAACTTTTCTGAATACGCTGGTTATAATTCACACGCCATCTGTGGTCTACTTAATTGTAATGAATGATTAAGAAGTTTATTACATATCAGAGTTGCATTGTCATATTAGTTTCCATCTCTATGTATTCTGATGTCCAAAGAATGATTGGGCAAATTTTCTTGAACGTTGCAGGTATGCATTTTTTATTTGGTTCTTCGAGCACTGGACACTGTTGGTAAGCTCTACGATTCATAATTGATTTTGTTAATAATTAACACTGTTGGTAACCATCTATTTACTGGTTATTTTGACAGAGGATGATACAAGCATAGCAGCAGATGTTAAAGTACCTATTCTGATGGCTTTCCATCAATACATATATGACCGTGAATGGCATTTTTCATGTGAGTTTCAACTTCCTCCTTTTAGTCTATATATGGTACTCTTTGTATTTTAAGAAAGTTGAAGGGGGCATTTTAACAGCTTATTCATATTTTGGTTCAGAATAAGATTCTTGCCCAGAAGCTTTTGCTCCTTAGAAATATCCTCCAAACTACGGCCACAAATTTTCAGCCAATTGTCACCATTAGTATCAAATTTAACCATTTACCTGTCAAGTTGAATTGGTTAGCGTACTCTGCTTTGCAGTCGAACCAGTTGCTACGTGACACATCTTATTCCCAGCCTATAGCCAACCTTTATCACCAAATCAAATGTAAAGTTCACTGATAATTGGTACCTTATGACTGAATGAGCAATATATTACTACTTAAGTCCATGTTTGATTGCTTAGTATTGCTTTAAAAATTTATTGTCAAGTTCCCTAAATAGAAATAACACCTGGGCATTCAACTTCCGATGGAGAGTTTATTACTATTGGTCCCTTGCATTTGATTGGTAAAGAGAGAAATAAAATAATGTCACTTGCATTAATAATGGGTACTAGCAGTTATACTAAAACTGATATTATTTTTAACTTGTGCACTTTACTTGGGAACTGTGGTTGGTTACCTTTCCACTTTACTTGAATATCCTTCCAATTACTTTTTATTGTTACTGTTGTACATTCTCGAGGGACGAACCTTGTTATAAAGCGTTCTGTTGTTTAACATATATATATTTTTTATTTGGCTCGATAGGTGGTGCAAAGGAGTACAAAGTTCTAATGGACGAGTTCCATCACGTTTCCACTGCTTTCCTAGAACTTGGACGCGGGTATTATATACATTGCGGTTATTGATCATATGATTTTTTCAAATCAATTCATTATACTGTTAAAATATGAAAGGGATTTCAAGATTAATTTCTGTTATGTATACAGATTAAAAGCAATTTTGTAGTGACTTTTTTTCCCCTGATAAATTTGTGTTTAATATAAACTTTTTAAAAAGTTTTTGGCTTAAATAATATTTTTCTATATCGCTTTTGCAAAATTGTTCTCCTGATACTCTGTGATATGGTAGTTGGAGTATGGTCATAACTAGCTCAACGCATATAATATACTGTCTTATGTGCATGCAAGGTAATATTAATTCTTTTTGCAGCTATCAGGAGGCAATTGAGGATATTACCATGAGAATGGGTGCAGGAATGGCAAAATTTATTTGCAAGGAGGTATAGTGGACATAATTTCTCTAGACCACGCTGTTAAAAAAAACTATCCATCTTTTTGCTGTCATCACAGTTAAGAAAATTTAACTAAAAATCTCTAATTAAGCATTCTCAGGCTCTACTCAACATTATTATCTAAGATGGTATTACTAACAATTTTTTCTCTTGGCAGGTAGAAACAATTGATGATTATGATGAATATTGTCACTATGTGGCTGGACTTGTCGGATTAGGGTTGTCAAAGCTATTCCATGCTTCTGGAAAAGAAGATCTGGCATCAGATACTCTCTCCAACTCGATGGGTTTGTTCCTTCAGGTACTGATTTCAAATGTAGCAATAAGTAAAGTATTTACCTTAGAGACCTCTGAAGATTGAAATAATTAGAATTGTCTTGTTTATTTGTAAATAATGCAGAAAACAAATATTATCAGAGATTATCTGGAGGATATTAATGAGATACCAAAGTCACGTATGTTCTGGCCTCGTCAAATTTGGAGTAAATATGTCAACAAACTTGAGGTACATCCTTTTTCCCCATTTGAATTTAATACATCTTTTCGGTTGTTAAGTTGCTCCTGAATATCCATTTAATATGAAGTCAATGGAGTAAAATATCTTCCTGATAGTTCATTTGATATGTTTTCAGGACTTGAAATATGAGGAAAACTCAGTTAAAGCAGTGCAGTGCCTAAATGACATGGTCACAAATGCTTTATTGCATGCAGAAGACGCCCTGAAGTACATGGCTGCTTTGCGAGACCCATCTATTTTTCGATTCTGTGCAATTCCTCAGGTATATATGTTTATACATTGTTTCACATATTTCAGCCTTTTCAACCACCTGCGATGAACATACTATGGGCCCGGACCCCTGCTTTAAATAAGAAAAAGAAGAACTGGGGTTATTTAAGTAATTTCACTCACTTATTAAATAAAATACAAAAATAAGCCAATGAGGCGGAAGTTTTCATGCATCTACTTTATGAAAAACTGGTACTAATTTATAGTTTATAGTCTAGGTTCTCTACTGAGCAGTTTCACTCATTTTTCTCTCACTGTTGATGGGGCCTCCTGTTGTGGCAAAATACGTCTTGGTTCTTTTCCTAAAACACTAGCCATATCGCTATTTTAGTTGATATGGCCCCAGTGGCAGTATCTGAGTAGTTGTATGACTTGGAGCAGGGGAGTTGAAGCTATAAGTCTGAGTAGAAAGTTTTTAGTTGCTTGCCACTTTGAGCATCTCAAGAGAATGTTTTATGTGTATTTTGAGGGGAGAAATCTACATAATAATTTCCTTTCTGGAGCCGGTTTGACAGGATCGATGTATTCACTACATCCAGGGATTGCTGTAAAATGTATGGTTATAACTTTATACTATCTGAGAGTATTTCTGATGTTGCATTCTAATATTACCAGATAATGGCGATTGGCACATTAGCTTTGTGCTACAACAACATTGAAGTGTTCAGAGGTGTTGTGAAAATGAGACGGGGTAAGATTAACATTCTTGGTGTGCTCTTCTTTCTAAATATTTCTCTAGTAAGTTTGTCAACTGATCAATGATGATTTATCTGAAGTATGTTACATAACATATACAAAGTTAGGCAGCTTTCTCACAACTCCCAAGCATGATAATTCCACCACACTCTTTCATTTATACGCAAATGGAGTTGTCTATTCATTGTTTATATGTTCCATGTTCATTTGTAATTTCGATAGAAGATACTAACTTTTTGTTTATTTTTTTTCAAGGTCTTACCGCAAAAATTATTGACAGAACTAAAACTATGTCTGATGTGTATGGAGCTTTCTATGACTTCTCTCGTATGCTAAAATCCAAGGTATGATGCTTCATTAGAGACGTGGAACTAGTTTGGCTGGCAAAAGTATAAAATGCTTCAAGTTTATTTATTTTACAAGCACTCATCCTAATCATTTTTCATACCTAGGTATGATGCTTCATTAGAGACATGGAACTAGTTTGGCTGGCAAAAGTATAAAATGCTTCAAGTTTATTTATTTTACATTTGAAAAACAGGTCAACTAATTTGTCAAAGCACTCATCCTAATCATTTTTCATTTTAATACATTCCCCAATAGATGTGTTTCAAACTATCTGTAAACATTTTCAAGAGAAAATTTTCTAAAATGTTACTTTACATATTGTAACGTTTTTTTAGTTCCATTTCAACTGAATTGGTAATTTTATAATTTCATAAAATATTCATATAGTTCCGGTCAGTATGTCCATTGTGTATTTCATCAAATTCTACAGTGCTCGGTGTCCCTAGATCTCTGGATAGTTGAATTCTTTTTGGGTGCATTTAAATTGAAATCTGTGAGCTGCGATTTTAGAGTCATAACAGAATATTTTTGAGTTTATTGGATAATTTCATGTTTTAATAGTTTTCCTAACATTTTTAGCTCTTTTTGAGCTTTTCCTTTTATATATTGGTGGATTTCAAACCAACCTAACATTGGAGTGTTTACAAGTATTTTCCTTGAGTTCAAATCATGAGATGTACACACAACTTGACTTTATTACAAATAAAGTGGATTTTTTTTTATCATGTTTAATTCAAGGAAATTTCATGCACAAACTACAGTCTCCAATATATTGTTGAATGATAACTGATGTATTATGTATCACTTATTAACTTTCTCTTAATTCATTCTAATTCCTGATTAACTATGAATTTGTTACAACCTGTTTGTTACGGATTGTTTTAGGTTGACGATGACGATCCTAATGCTAGAAAAACGAAGGACAGCTTAGAAGTGATACTGAAAATTTGCAGGGATTCTGGAACCTTAAACCAAAGGTAGTTATAACTTTTCTTGAACTTTTATCATCTTTGAAGATTTTATTTTCCTACTTAACATTTTTCTCTTGTTTGCCAGGAAATCTTACATTATCCAGAGTAAACCCCAATACAATGCAACTTTGGTTAGTGTTCAAAAGCTTCTTTCCCATTCTTTTGTATTAATTGAAGAGTTAATTGGTCAAGTGATTTAATTTTTAAATAACAATATATCCTTGCAGATTGTTGTTCTCTTCGTCATACTAGCAATGCTTCTGGCATACTTATCTGCAAGTCGACCATCTAATATCTGTAAGTTTCCCCGACTCTTCGATGGCAGTCTCTTACCATGGAAATATTTTTGGGGGTAAAAAAGGCTTATATTCACATTTTTATCCAATTTGCTGTACTACTAAGTTGACAAAATTAGCCTAGTATATAAAATGTAGTCGTATCGATTTTAAAGGATACGAGTTGACATTTTAAGATAATTTTTGCCTCGACCTCTTATAAATTACTAACTTATTTCTTAAGCATCCTTTTTGGAAAGGAAAAAAAACAACAGTTATTTTATTGTTGCCAATCGATTTGAAGGTTTCAGGATAGTTTCCCTAAAAGTTAATTATTGTTAATTAAATAAATATTAAATGCCTTGATTAAGAAATAAATAAATAAATATATGCAACAATTACTTGAAAGAAAATTAAAAATAAAAAGCAGGATTGTTTTGTGAAAATAAAGAAAATAAATATAAAGAAAATATATTTTGTGATTATTAGAACAAAAAGAAAGTGGAGTGTGAGTGTCGTCGTATCATAAAATATGGAATGCAAACTTCCTTTTGAAAATTCCTTTCTCATACTGTACTCTTAACATAAATTAATTGCAGGATTGTTTTTATGTGGAGACATCACCAAGATATCCGTATTTTAAGCTCTAGAGCTAGATTTCCTGTTGTGCTTTTTTTATCCTTGAGCATTGAGACGATGTACACAATACACAAATAGTTTGTATTCAATTTTGTGAAGTTCTTCGGTTGCAAGTTCTTCCGTATTAGAGAAGCCACTACCTCATTGTAAAGCCCGGTTCCTAAATAAGTAATTGCAAGTTACAAATAGTTTGTATTCGATTTTGTGAAGTTCTTCCATTGCTGTAAGAAAATTAAAATCATTACGATTTGGCTTCCTTTTGGTTTTTGGGTTAATTAACTTTGTTAAACTTCTTACTTCAAAAGATAAAAATATAATTTAGAAAGTTGCATCAAAATTATAATTCAATTTTCAGTTCTTTTCAATCAAAAATTCAAACTGTATCGAAAAATTAAAAAATGGAGAATGAAACGTCCATCCTAGGTGGAAAGCGGGATTTTGATTTCAATTCAAGTAACTAAACTCAAATTTAACTCTTGAACTTGCCACTCCTGAACCCTTGCAGTTGATTTGATTATTATTATTCCGTCTCATCCACTCCACTTGCAAAATGTTTAATCGGATAGAGCAACTAAAACAACACCCAATTGTGTGGGAAAATATAAATGTACTCGCCCGCAGTTTGGAAATAGAATAAAAAGGTCGACTGCACCATGTAATGTTCCATAATATACAAAACAAAACAATAATCTTTCAAAAGGGCAAACCATAAATAAAAAATTAAAACCAAATGTGACGCAAGAAAACACCACCAGACTGAACCTTAAAATGTTTCATAATATACAAAAAAAATAATAATAATGTTTCAAACCAAATGTGACACAACAAAACATCACGCTAATACATATCACTCTGCAAAATTCGCACTGGAAAAATATATCAGGAGTTGTAGATCGGAATTTAGAGTCTTCTGGTAGACTCTAAATATGTCTATATATTCACGATGCACGTACAAAAGGCACTTTAAAACCGAACCCATGACTTGAGTTCAAAAAACTTCAGCTACCTTGCTTGCAAGAACACGGTCGCGCCTCTCTATGTATCCAAATGGAAACCAACCAGCTTTCCCTTTGCATTCACCTTCAGCCCAGCCATTGTTCACAACCTTGAAAGAAAAAAGAGGAAAATTAGAGGGAAAATACACCTTCAGCCCAGCCATTAGATTTTTGAGGTTTCAAATATCCTGGGATTTAAAAGTGAATCCAAATAAATAGTAATATCCTTGTTTGTTTGAGAGTTTATAATGTTACTCTAGCAAATCAAACCCTGTTTTTCTTTTCTTTTTTTGAATACTCAAAATTTCAAATTGCCATAACTTTGTATTTTGTATATTTTAGATGAATAATATATCAAATTAATCATCTTAGAAATCTACAATTTGACACCCAAATTGTATATATAAAAATGAAAGTACATATTCAAAAAGTTAGTTGGAAAAAAAAGGATGAATTTTGTCTTAAATTTTAAATTAAATAGGTGTGGTTTGCAATTAGGATTTTCAAAAGGGATAATTGCATGAAAGCACCACTTTTCTTGTTTTTGCAAATAAAACCCAACCTTTTGAAAATTGCAAGAAAAGGCACGACTTTTACCATGCATTGTATAACATATTTGAGTGACCCGAAAATGGCCAAAAAATATCAATGATATTCAACAACATTGCTACCACCACCAATCGAATCCTCGCCAATTTCATTCCAACAACACCATCTGTTTCTCTATACACCGCCTTGTATGACGGCAAATCGTCAACTAAAATCGAAAATAATTTATTACATGTCAACTTTTCCGACGAATCGCGAGTTCAATGTTGCCTACCACACCTCCATTAACGTTAAAATCATAGGTAAAATCACTAAAAAAATTATCACAGTTTCATTCACCGGCAATTAATATGTTGTCGGCGATTCTGGAAACAAATGGAGGCGTAAGAGGTGACATTGGATTCATCTTATGACGAGCTTCGAAATGGTGTGTAGTTTGTAGCACTTGGTGCGGCGGTTGACAATAAAAGTTGAAGTGTAAGAAGTTATTATTGGTTTCCGTCGACGATTTGCCGTCAAACGGAATGGCGTATGGAGAAACGGATGGTATGGTTGGAACAAGAACGAAAAGAGTATTCTATTGGTGGTGGTAGCAGGACATCATTGAGATTTTCCAGCTAATTTCCGGTCAAATAAGTTGTTATGCAATTTATTGTAAAGGTCGTGTCTTTTTTTGCAATTTTCAAAAGGTTGGGTTTTATTTGCAAAAACAAGAAAGGTGGTGCTTTTATTTGCAATTATCTCTTTTAAAACCTTGGGTTTTTGAAATGAAAATCCATATTCCAGATACGAAAGCCCTCGACCAAGCAACGCCTGATATTGGTAACACCAAAAGAATTGTACATGTTTGTTTGAGGGCTTCCTATGTTTTATGCAAGCAGCCCAAAAACTGAGTTTAAACAATAATTTACGTGGAAACAAAATATGTCCAAGGCTATCGACAGAAATAATGCTCAATCAAGAATAGCAAACCTTGCGAACGACAACATAGTCGCCGATTGACAAATTAAGCTCCACGTCAGATTCAGCTTGATATGAGTACAAAACCTGTTGTCGAAGCAATTCACAATAGCAATAAATAAATAAATGAATAAATAAGGAGTTATCATATCATCAAACGGTGTCACTATAGACTTATCCGACAAATCACCAAGTCACTGACCTCCCCAAGAAAGTAGCCCATGCTATCAGTTGATCCATTTTGCATCGGTGAAGTAGACACGCCATTCAATTCTTCATATGATGGAGGCGCATGCATACTGTCCATGCTTGGAACTGGAGCTGCTTCAATTCGTTGGCGCTCAGACATCATCTGACAAAATACAAACATCATCATGCATTTAAGATAGTGCTAATTACTAAAATACCCTTACACTTTGTCTAATTACAAATAACTCCAACAATCTTTTAATATTGCAAATACCCCCTAGATATTTGCTTCTGTTTTAAAAGTTGCACCTTAAGGTGTTTTTTTGTATTTTTTTTTTTTCAATTTCTGTAATTAGATTAACCTCAAGTGTAGTTATTGTAACATCCATTTAAAATAGGGTAACTACAAAAATACCCTTGGTGATTATCCAATTACAAATAACACCAACAATCTTATAAAATTACAAATACCCCTTTGATATTTGTTTCTATTTTACAAGTCGCACCTTAAGTGTGTGTGTGTGTGTGTGTGTGTGTGGTGTGTGTGATTTAATAAATTAGATTAACCTCAAGGGTAGTTTTTGTAACTTTTATCTAAGATAAGGAATCCTAAAGCGTGACGACACGGAATTGGTTAAACTTAAACTTACTTCGCCTTCTAGTTGATCGAGTATTTGAAGAACTCGCTGGTGGTAGGCTCGTTCGGCTTCAACCTTGAAACACAATATAGATAAATTAGAGATAGTTTTCAAGAACGTTAGTTACTTGAAAAGGAAATAGAAGGCCAAAATGCCAAAATGCTTTACTACCATGGCAATTAGTCGTTGCAGAGTCAACCTTTGTTGTTGAGCTTCAACAGCAGCCATAGCAGCAGCAGCTTCTTTCCCCAATGTGGCCACATTTGACTTCAGATCTTGCAGTTTAACTTCGGCTGCTTCGAGTTTAAAAGCCATGTCAGGATGGGCATTTCCTTCTCTTACTTTGGCTTGCCTTCTAGCAACTTCAACAGCCTAACTAGGTTCAACAATTCAGTTCAAACCGCCCAGTCCAACAACATTAATGTGAGGTGATGACGAGCTAATCACCATAGAAACAACTTGAAATGTGTACCCAAATACCTGAGCTTCAGCCTCCTGTCGCATCCTATCGTATCTTTGAGCAAGATGACGAGCATCTTCCAATGGAGCTCCCATTACCATAGCTCTCAATGGTTCTGCCACCTAATATGCCACAAGTCATTTAACATAAATTGCATATAAAGATCAAATGATTCATTTTAGTTCCTATTGATGCCCTATCATTTTCATCATTTATTGTAAACATAGAGAAGTTGAAAACATGTCTAATCGTCTATAGTTAGTATGAAGAAACGGAATTTCATGAAGCAATGCATCCTCAATTAAGACTTAAAAAACTCAGCCAGAATGCAATGGGTGATGAATATACAAGAAACGGTTGTCTTTTGTATATTCATCAGGATCCATGATGCATCATGCAACCGGTTCCATGATATACCAATTGAGCATATCTAGCAAGTTAGAATCACCCTAGCAAAAAACCATTGATCTTTTTTCAGTAAGCCAAACATCTTAAATGATACAAAACTAAAGACAGATGAACTAACATGGATAACAGCTAGTGGTACAAATCTACCGTGCAAAATATCTATACATTTATTTCCTAAATTCAAGATTTAACTTGACAAATATTCCCATATTTCCTATTGAAGCAATATTTTCAAGCTGGATGTCCATTGCCACTCTAACTAGCCAAAAACAAATATATGTGTATGCATCAAATTTATGGCCACACAGTTGTCAAGGTAGACCGTAGACGAAGAAAATTAAAACTCCAAAACAAGTACGGAACTGAAATAGATGCGATCTCCGAGCTCTTTAGCCATAGTCCGGTACAGGTTGTATAATGAATGATTAAAAACAGCACGATCTCTTAAGCCAACTCTGAACATTCATTTAGTATAAATGTTACCAACACTCTACAAATATAGAATATTAGGTCATGACACCTAAAGATCAATCAAGATTCTATAAAAGCTCAGAAATCACGATTGTAACCTGTGTGCCAAAGGCTTTCAGCAGATTTCCACGTTCTTTCTCCATTTGAGCACGAGACCGTGCAAAATTTGATGCTGCTTTTGATAACGTACTGCCACTGGTACATGTATTTTCAACACCATATTTCCTGCTATCTTCTGACAGTTTAGTTCCTGAACGAAAAGTGGATGCACAAAGGAATCAACATCTTTACAACTTTTATCAAATATAATTTTATTTTCATTTAAAGTGGGGGTGGG
>BMAC01000116.1:1169778-1233922 GCA_014905375.1 Phtheirospermum japonicum
TTTTTTTTTTTTTTTTTTTTTCCCTTCACCTCTTGGTTGAGGTTAGAGTATTAGTAATTAGTTTATAATGTGTATTTATACTAATAAATCAGTTTTTGAATTAACTTGTCCAGATAAAACGAAATACAGTATATGTAAATAGATTAGTTTGAGAAGGACCGTTGAGATGATAACAAAACATATTCAGAAAAAGCTATCATATATATACTAATATAGACGTATGGAGATTGGTTCAAAACTTCAAACTATTGTCTGGGTGATAAAAACAACTTAAATATCTTTTTTTTTTTTTTCCATTCATCCATTCATTCTTTTCTTTTTTGTTTTTTTTTAGGAAAGCAATACTGGCTTAAATAGTCTATGCCTGCAGAAATGAATTAGAATTGAGAGTTTTAGAATATATTATAACAAATTTAGTAGTATTTTTTTTAATTTTATGTTGTTTCTAAGGTCTCTCATTGCTCGAGCGGAGAAGCAAAACTTGTAATTTTAATTTAATGTAATATAATAATAATAATAATAATAATAATAATAATAAAAGTAAAAATATTAAAGAGACTACACATAAAATTACAATATAAAAATGTAGAAATATAGAATTGTCAATTTTGAATTAAAATTGTATTATTTATTTAATAATACCTTACAAAATAATATAAGATTAAAAAAGATTAGAAATAAAGAATATACTGGAATATTCTTTTTTTAGTGCAAAATTTAGTGCAAACTGCTGGAGTTCTTGTGCAAATTTTGCATTATTTTAGTGCAGATTCTGCTGTAAAATAATAGTGCACAATGCTGGAGATGGCCTAATGTACATGCTACATTAATTTCATAGGTATTCAATTATTTGAAACTAGTGTAATAGCCGTGTTAACACACGGGTGTGTATATATATATATATATATATATATATATATATATATATATCGTCCCTATATATTAATGCAAAATCCTTCTAACCTATGTGTCTGCTTCGTATGCTTTTGACAAATAAAAAATTCTGGTGCTTCGTTTGCTTATGTGTCATCCGAACCTAATATTTACCTAATTTAATATTTTTCTTTTTATTGTATCTTACCCAATTTAATATTCTTTATTATATTTTTCCTTATTCAATACTTTCTTTTGATTCTCATAATATAAAAATAGAAATAAATCATATATAATTAGCAGATAAGATCTAAATTAGTTATTTTAATTAAAAGAAAAACTACATATGAAATAATTTTAATTAAAAGTTTTTTATTATAAAAATAATTAAATAAGTTTTATTGATAATATAAATTAAAATAAATTTATTTTTGAAGTTTTAAATATTCTGTATAGAAAAAGTATGAGTTATTTACAATAATATAAGCATCTAACTAAATATTGGTAATGTATTCAATCTAAATATAAATATATTAAATTATATACTAATAATTAATAAATATTGATTAGACACCAGTACAATGCGAC
This sequence comes from Phtheirospermum japonicum, assembly GCA_014905375.1. NCBI lineage: Eukaryota > Viridiplantae > Streptophyta > Magnoliopsida > Lamiales > Orobanchaceae > Phtheirospermum > Phtheirospermum japonicum. Next base: position 1,171,240 of record BMAC01000116.1, read on the forward strand.
ACGGGTTGAGAGTATGATACCTTTTACATATCTCAAAGTATGTAATTAATTATTATTAATAAATTTATTCTAAATATTAATATATATATATAAAATAATTTAATAATAATAATAATTAATAAAATAGATATCAGACACGAGTTTAGAATGTGACGCCTTTTGAATTTTTGTAAGTATGTAACTAARATTTAATGAATTTAATTTAAAYATCAAATAAAATATTATTTAATATTTATAATAATTAAYAAATAGATTAGACATGTACAAGGTACGGGTTGAGAATAATTATCTTAATTTTTTATTTTAGATTTAAAATCCAGTAATTATCACAAATATCTTTTATATTTATCCTTTGATAAGTTTCATGTAATACACGGGTGTTAAACAAGTATATATTAATACTCCTCCTAATTTAGGTGTCTGCTTCGTATGTTTCGCTTGGATAATAAAAAAACCTTGGTGCTTCATTTGCTTATGTGTCATCCGTGCCTAATATATACCTAATTTAATATTTTCCTTTTACTATATCTTGCCTAATTTAATATTTTCTTTTATTATATTTAACCTAACTTTATAGTTTTCTTTTATTATATTTTGTCTAATTCAATAATCTTCTTTTATACTCCTAATATAAAAATATAAATAAGTCATATATAATTAGTAGAAAAAAAATATTGATTAATTATTTTAATTAAAAGATAAATTACATATGAAATAACTTTAATTACAAAAAAAAAAACTTATATATGAATATAATTAATACATTGTATTTATAATAAAAATTAAAATAATTTAATTTTGAAATTTTAAATATTTTGTATAGATAAATTATGATATATTTGTAATAATTGAAGTATGTAACTAAATATTAGTAATGAACTCAATCTTAATATAAGAAAATAAAATTATATAATAATAATTAATTAATATTTATTAGACAATGACACAATGAGAGAAGGYTTGATAGTATAACACCTTTTGAATTTTTCAAAGTATGTAACTATAATTACTAACAAAATTAATTTAAACATAAAATATAAAATGAATTAATAATAATTAATTAATATAAATTAGAGAAGGATTGAAAATGTGACATCTTTTGAGTTTTTATAAGTATGCAAATATAATTATTAATGAATTTAATATGAACATTAAAATATAATATTAATCAGTAATTATAATAATTAATAAATTGAACAGGGCACGGGTTAAGATACACATCCTTTCAATTTTGTTTATTTTAAATTTAAAACTTTATAATTTGACAAGTATTTTTTATATTTAGTTTTTTATAAATCCCGTGTAATACACGGAGTGTCAAACTAGTATATATATATTACAATATTGAGTGTATTAAAATTACATAAGTTTTAAGAATGAATAAATAATAATAAATATAAATATATTATTTAATTTACCCATTGCAATTTATTTTTTATAAAGTAACTTATTAACTCTATTTACATATCTATCGTCTTTGTCATAATAAAGTGTTTTCAATAATTTTCTACTTTTACTCTTGACATTGAAGTATAAAGCTGACAATTTCTAAAAATTGGTGATATAGACGAAATTGAGTATTTATCTATTGTACTCGTATAATGTTAATGTAATAAAATATAATTTTAATACTACACCAAATAATATTTCAAAAAGACAAATATTTTATTGTGAAAAATAAAAACAAATAGAGAAGTATATAGACTCTTTTCTAAAACTATATGTGAAAGCTATTAATAAAAAATAAGGATGAGGATATGTTAGATTTGATAAAAATATACATCAAATTTTACTCAAAATAAAACCACATTTTGCAAATAATAAAGAAAATTCGACATATTTGAAATAAGTTAAAAAAGAACAAAGTTGAAAACATAGAGCATTTCGTAATCTCATATCAGAATTACAATTTGAGATCCATTGAAATAATCCCACAAAACTCAAACTTTATGCATTTTCATCTTATAAATAATATTAATAAATCAAATAATATATGCTCCGCCTTCAAAATTATGTAGCTAATCTGTGAAACAAGAAATCGGTACGTGATAAGAACTTAAATAAGCACTATAATCTGGTGGAAAATATAATGGGGACAAATGCTGGATGAGAATTTTTAAAAATTGAATTACGTACAATTATGAATTCTAAAAATAAATATCAATTTTATTTGAACAATTATTTAAGGTCTACGCAATAAATTATAAATACACACAACAATCGTGCATTTTCAAAATTTTAGAAAATCTCGTCAAAATAAAAAATCACATGCAAAGAATAATTTATATAAAAAAGAATTGAAAGTTTATTTCATTTATAATTCATGACTAAAAAATAAAATACAAATAATGAGTAAGAGTACCATTTGCCTCTGCGAAAGGTTGAACAATCATTACAACTCATTTTCGATAACTTATAAAACTCCACTTGACATCCCAGTTCAATCATACACACAAATCGCTCATGAATTAAGAATTATAATTAGAAATCAAAATCAAAGTTTATATGTCAAATCTGGGGACATTTAAGAATGAAGAGAAGAATAATAAGGAAAGATTTTTAAGAAAATAAACAAGATAAATATTAGTATAGGTAAAAACTAGTGTTTTAAAATGCGTATCATGCAAAGCGCGTTGCTTTTTGATCCCAACATCGCTTAGTGTAAATACCATTATGTATTGCGTGAGCTATTTAAACACGTTATTTTAATATTAAAAATAATTTTTTATTTTTTGTGATTTATTTTTGATATATATAAAAATATCAGTCAAAAACTACCATTTATAAAATACAATAGAAAACAAAAATTAATATAGAACTTTATGTAATAAAATGTTAAAATTTTGTAATAATATCTAAAAACAATTTCACAAACTGATTAGTATCGTTAGATCAATAATATAGAAAACAAAATTATTTTGTATTTATATGAAAACATCGATTAAGTCAATAACATAATATAAATCAAAGAATTAGTGTAAAAAATTACTTAAATACACCCATAATATTGGATGTGCATTAGTGTAAAAAATTACTTAAATACATTTATAATATTGGATGCGTATAGGTGAATAACTTTAAATTTTAAATAAATAAAGTTTGTGATACAAAACAAAATTACTTAAACACACATATAATATTGGATTTGGATGTGCATGAGTGGATAAGTTTAAATTTTAAATAAATAAAGTTTGTGATACAAAACAATATGAGAGAGAAAAGAAAATAGAAGAGAGAACATAAGAGATAGCTAGAATATAGGAAATAGGAAATAGAAGGAAAAACAAATAAATATCATAAATATATAGGAAATATGTGTGTACAGAGATAACGTATGAAAAAAATAAAAAATAAAAGACTTAAAAATAAAAGTTGGGACTCAATTAGTAATATAGGGGGATTTATAAATTACTGTAGCGAACTGAAGTAAATGAAAGTACTCTGGATGGGTTTAAATATTCCCGAATGAAATAAAACGTGTGCTAATATAATAATTCCAATTAAATCCAAATAAGAAAAAACGTATGTAATTAAAAATACGGGAAAAAGAACTTTTTCGTCCTGTAAGTTGGCCTATTTTGTAATTTAGTTCTTTTTTTGGTTTGTTTTCAATTTCGTCCGTTTTCTTTTTAAATATCTGCAATTTAGTCCGATTGTCACCGGAAAAATTGAAATGCACCGTAATTTCTGAGTAGGCCGTCGATCGTTGCTGACTTGGCGTTAAAAATTGGAGATTCTCGACCGCGTGGAAATAAAAGAGTTTTGACTTTATTTTAATTAATGTGTCATTATCCTGTGTATTTTTTCTGTGGCCTTGGAGTTTCAGTCACTTTCTCTCTCTTCCTTGCTCAATCAATTTGCCCCAAAAGGCTAAATTCAACATCGCAGGCCTTTTCTCCGCCGCCACATCACCCTGCCGCCACAACCCTTTACCACATCATGGGGGTTTTACAAGATGCAAGGCTACCGAGGTATCGCCCATCGTCCTCGCGGAGTCAGCAACCCACGATGAACATTAACCTGATTTTCTTTCCAATGTTGAGACTCTCTTTCTCCAGGGAATGGCTCGAGTTTTTCAGGACCAACGTTACCCGGTGGGGAGAGGTGTCCTCCTTGAAGGAGGCGACGGAGGAGACTTCGGCGGCGGTGGTGGAGGTGGTGGAGGCGGAGAATAAGGCGATGGGGATGGTGTGTAAGGTGGTGGCGGTGGAGGTGTAGTATAAGGTGGCGGCGGTGGGGGTGTATAGGAGGAGGCGGGGTTGTAGTATAAGGTGGCGGCGGAGGTGGGGTCGCCGAAGGTGGTGGAGAGGGCGGCGGTGGAGAAAATTGCGGCGGCGGTGGCTGACTCACATCTTGTTGAGACTCAGCAACGAGAGCGTGAAAACCGAAGAGAATAGAGAGGATTAGAGTCAACAATGGCGAATCCATACAAATCACGTCGACTAGTGAATTTTTTCTTCATACAAAGACGGCGCCCTGTTCACGCCCTCTCTGCATCTGGGTTAAATCCAAAAACAAAAATACATAACAAATCGTCAATTTGGGGGAATTATAGAAATTAGGTTTTGAGGGGCTGCCGTAGTCTGATGCCCTAATCTATGCCGACAGTGGCGATTTAATTAACCGAGCTTATGCGGTTTTCAGGCATAGGCGGCTCACAGCCATGGTGGTTGTTCAGGGCGGTGAGCGAGGGCGAAACTAATTTTCTCGTCCCCTTTCGTGGTGCCGGAAACCGTGGCCAAGAAAACAAAAGGGAGGCCAAAAGAGAAAAGAAATTGATTCTTTTTTTTTTTTGTTAATTATTCACTGAAATAATTATTTTCTTTTCCAACAAGGCAAATAAAAATTAATCCAATTTTTTTTATTTCTACGTGGCCAAGAAACCCCAAAATTGAAGCCAAATCAGCAAATAACCGGCGCCAACTCAGTAAATTCGGGTGCGATCCAATTTTCCGGCGATAATCGGACTAAATTGCAGAATTTTTAAAATAAAACGGACAAAATTGAAAATAGGTAAAAAAAAAAGAAAGGACTAAATGTCAAAGTAGGCCAACATGAAGGACGAAAAAGTTCATTTTCCCTAAAAATACCAACCGTAATTGAATGGAGATCTCGTTTGGTAGCAAATAGACTGCCATGGATCAATTCTCTACAGCTACAAACATGAATTCTTAGGATTAACTCTGCCTCGGGCCAAACTCATTTTTCCCTACTAATTATGGTTGAATTTGGAAAATATTGCTGAACCAATGTTGGAAGTTCTATAATAATTGATAATTTTATGTTTGTTTGTTTTTTTGACTTACTATTATTGATTTTATTGAATAATAGTCACACACTTCTTGTGATATTAAGGGTATGCTTGGTTGAATTTATTGAAAGTGTTTATAATTTATTCCATCACAATAAGCTTTTTAGACTGTTTAAGAACCAAAATAAGCTCCTGATAATTTATTATGCCTTAAGTTTCTGTTTAGAAAAAGTTACAAATCGTAATTTTTTCTAATAAGCTCATACTTTATTTGGTAAAATTTTTTTTTTATCCTTTTATATTATAATAAAAAATATTTTATTTATAAACTAATATATTACTTTATATTTTACGAAAATATTCTTATTAGTCATAATTAAAATTTTATTTATTATTATAATTATCTTTCAAGTATTTGTCTTTTTTTTTTTTGAAATAATCTTTTGGGAAGTATTCATTAATTATTATAATTTTTATATTTTTTTTTATGTATAATATTTTATATTTTTTAATCATATCTATATTGATAAATTAACCTTCAATCAATTACTTTAATCAACTAATTCACTAAACACTGATTGAGAATCAGGTATAAGTTATCAACAAGTTATCTGTTATCAGCTACCAGTCATCAGTTATTAGCTGTTTGAATCAGCTCAACCAATCAGTACGTAATTTTTATTGTTTAGTGCTGGATTAAAATTTAGTTTTGATTTGATAAAATATATTTTTTATGTATATTATTGGGGCAGAGCCCCAAAATGGGGTTTAGGGCCGTGTCTCTTCAGGGGTCTGGGAGCAAAGCCCTGAAAAGCGCGATTATTTTGTATTGTTAGTTTTAAATTCTATAGAATTTAATTTTTCAATATGAATTTAAGTTTCTAGCAATTGTCTAATTATTTCCTCGTCGGTTTGGCCAACCGATAACTTAGGAAACAATGCAACTTCGGTCTATAGATAACACATACTCCTCCACTTCTTAATTAATAACGTTTTGATTTGAGAGGGAATAAAAAATTATGTAATATAATTAAGTTATCCTAAATAATCACTCTCTAAATAAGAAATTGTATAATATGATTAAGTTACCCCAAATAATCAATCTTTTAAATATGTATAATTATCTTATACATAATACTTATGTATTTTTAATACTTATCTTTCACCAAATATTACTGATAAATTGAAAATTAAAAAATTTATTATGACTATATAGGGATAAAATAGACCGAAAATGTGAAATATATCTGAAATGACATTTAATAAGAAAAAAAATTATGAAAGTAGAACGTTATTTATTAAGAAACGAAAGGGAGTAATTAAACAACCAAATTAAACATATTGTCAAAAGTTTTAGGGTGTTATCTCATTTTGTGGCATTTCATCTCATTTTAAAATGAGATTTTTTTTAGGGAGATGCGTGGGTTGAAATGAGTAATTATTTACTCCCTCTTTATATATATTATTATTATTTTATTTTATTTGTATATATTTATTTAATAATAATAATAATAATAATAATAATAATAATATATTGACAGCAAAGTGTGAAGCCTGCTCTAATCACCGCTAAGTTGATCGAAAATATTTTGTGGAGGGAATTTTTCTATATGCCAAAATCAGGCCAACTGGATAAAGACAGACCCTGTAACTTTAGTTCCTTCTTCCTATCATGCTGACCTACCTCTTATACCACAAAGTATTAGGGTCACCATAGAAAACTCTTGGATTCTCCCTGACCCCGCATTGCTCTCTAATTTTATAAGAAATCTCCATCTTCCCAACACTAATCCCAGTCCTTCTTGGGGCTGGCAAAAATGACGCCAATAACCTTCCAATTGGACATATTACCATTTTCGAGGACCACGTTGCAAAGGGAATTAGATTCCATATACACCCTTTCATGGTTGTCGTGGACGTAAAATACAGAGCCCCCCTTCTCCAAATCAACGGCTACCTGATCTTATCCCGGTATTATAAGGTGGATCCAGACGTAAATTTCTTCTTTTTTCTACTATCACTTAAAAAACCAGAAATGATCTTTCTATCTTTCATCCCGTAATAAAGCTCACTTCCTCGTCTTCTTCGAAGGTTCGTGAATAAAGAGCAAAAAAAAATTCTTTTTACGCTATTCTGAGTCCTGATCATTTATTACTCAATGGCAAGAGGCAACTCCTCCCCAGGATCTAATGATGTAAAAAATCCTCCTTCTGCAACCCACAAAAGATATGGATCAGGTCGCGAAGAGGAATAAACGTCCTTGTGATGTGATGAAACTTACAAAGTTCGAAAGGGTATACACCTTTTTGGATCTCAGTCGCCGACCTCTTGACCCAATGTTAGAGTCAAAGTTCGGTATGTTAATATGCATTAGGTCTTTGATTCTTATTAATTCACAATATGAACATACTTAACCAACATCACTTATTTTTCAGAAAGGTTTGTATTCGCCTGTTCCTCAGAATCAAAGGGTACTAAGACCCATCAATTAGCGGAACCCCTCCAACTCAATCTCTAGACTGACATTGCTAGCTGATACGACATCAAATATTCAGATAGACATGAACGTCGAGTTAGCTCAAGGAAGCGATCTCTTTTTAGGAATTGCCGAGCTCTTATAAATTGAAATGATACTAATGTCTCTAAATCAGGTCGGCTGGAAGAGTTGGGCTTTATGCCTATAATATGAGCCGTAGCGGACTAATATGGTATGGGCCCCGCACGGCTGAAGGTATGAGATGATTATTGGCCCATTAATATTATAGTAATTTAATAAAATACGAGAGTTCTAACAATTATGGTAACTTAGCATAAAGGAGAAATCATAATTTTAAGTTGGTGAGTTGTTTATGGAATTATAGTGTGAATAGGAGACAGAAACACAAGATTGAGAACACATTTCTTTTATATATAAAGAGGATACATACCTCACTTATATCTTAAATTGATTCACTCTACTTTTTGAATTCTCGTTTATCTCCTTAAAAAGTTATTGATTTAAGTATTATAAGGACTACGCTAGAACTGTTCGACTTAAATTTTGTTTCGTAATTCGCTCAAATCGAAAAAAATAGTTCGAAGACCAGCGACCTATCTCCTTGGTTTATCGATCTTTTCGTTCGCATTGGTTATCTTGGATATGTCTGATTCATCTAAAAATTTTAAGTCGTTAAAAAGGTGAGTTATTTCATATTCATTTAATTTAATAGTTTATAGTCAACCCTCTAACAACCATCTTATTCTCCATGCGTAAATCTCAGTTATTTGCCCCAATTGGAGTGTTGGCAAACTGTGTGAGGAGAAAAAAAAGAAGTTATTCTCATAACTTAACTTGAAAAAATCGCATATGAATCTCGCAAATGTCAATTTTTGTCTATGATTCATCTAATCAAAATCTAAAAAGGGTGCGGTGCTATTGATATTTTCGCAAACAATAAATTTGTTTTTCACATTCTACTCTCAAGTTCATATTCTCCGAAGTTCTTATATCCATGGTAACAAAATACGGATACAAGCATTTTTCGGGACCGCTAACAATTCGTAGATCGGATTTTATTCATAAATAAAAAGGATCAAAAACTAAATTAATTGTTAAATCGACCAATTTTGAAAAATTATTACAAAAGAAATCGGGTTTCATATGTTAAACTGGATAAATTTTATTCTTAGTTATTTTTATTCTTGTAGGCTTTAACTAAAATTATTATTAATTATTATCGGTCAATTTGATTTTAATTTTTTATTACTATTTTTATTTATCATTTATTTCAATAATCAATCCTTTCAAGTAATTATAATACAAAGCGTAAAATTGTATTTTAATATATTATCTAATTCAAAACTCAAAAGTTTTTATGTTTTATTTATAATTTATTTTTTTAAGATTATCTTATAATTTGTAAGACTGCATTATTAAATCATTACATATTACCAAGGTTTGTTAGTTTAATAGTCAAATTGCATTATTCATAATTTCTTTTTATCTTTAGATTTGATTCTTATTAACTATATAATAGGTTTCTATAAACAATACGTATATACAACATCAAGTTTAATATTATCGCAACGGCTTTGAAGCGTCCATATTAATGAATGGATACACATGGTATCTCGGTGATATTTGTCGTTATGCTTATATCTTTTTCATTACATGTATGAGAATTTCAGTTTTCATATTTAAATCAGAGAATTTTTTTTCAAGGACTTGTTTTTTCCAATTTTAGAGTATTATTATATTTGTAAACACTATAAACTTTTGATTCAAAACTTTTTACTTTTAATATAGTAAATCACTTTTTGCAACATTGGTGTTTAGTACATTTTTTTATAGGTTTTGTTAAGTGTGGTGATCCGATTTCAACTCTCAACAATTTAACATAACGAACTTATGGACAATAAATGAAAATAAGGTAAGGGTGAGAAATCTCTTTGTTCGTACACAATGTTAATTGAAAAACTGTTACTATTTGGTATAATATTTACAAATATTATGTAAGAAGCAAAATTAATATTAAAAAAACTGATTATATATGCATTTCAAACTATATTCTTTTTTGTTTTACTTATATGAGGCAATTGTTTTGTTTTAAAAAATGATCAGCGCTTTCATTTATGCTTATTCTCATTTCCCTCCCCGTATACAGAAGGCCAGACCTTAATGATTCGACGGTGCGAGAAAGAGCAAGCAATTCCCTCTTGAGTAGCGAAAGCCATTCCAAGGGCTTGGCGGAAGAACGTGGGAGAAGCTTTGGCGGTGCACCGAAAAAACCTAATTCAGCTCTACGTAAGATAGCCAAGCTCACTCGTGCCCGCATAACATACAATTCTTCACTTTTCAACTGTTTTTGTTTTTTAATTTAAATCTCACAGTACACGATTGTTGACTTTTCAACTTTATTTTATTTCAATCTCACAGCACACAATTGTTGACTTTTCAATTTTTTTTTTTAAATTTAAATCTCACAATTGTTGACTTTTCAATTGTTTTTTTTTTAAATTTAAATCTCACAGTATTGACTTTTCAACATAGGTTTCAAGAATACGGTCGTGTGTTTTTAAACTGAATCTCAGATATTATGACTAAAAATTAGGATATGATTGCTTAAATTTTCGAATTTGTGAACCAAGATTTTTTGAATTTTTTAAAGCTCCGAATTCAGATTTTTGAAAAATCAATTTCGATTTTTTGAAGTCTCATAATTTCAAATTTGTGAGCCACATAAATTGAATTTTTAACTGTCAAAAACTCACAATTTAAAAAAAAAAAAATATATATATATATATATATATATCGATTTATTAGGTTTTAAAATCAGCTTTCTTGTCATCTAATTAGTGAATACAATGTTTGTTTATATAATAGTCAAATGCTCAAATTTTGATTAAAAATAAATTATATTTTTTGGTATTTTGAATGAAAATAAATTAAATTAGAGGCCCTAAGAAAAAAATCATGATATAAAAAAGCAAACTAAGACATTAAACTTAAATAAATTACAGGCCCCAAATATAACTAATTTGGCAAAAAATAATAAAAATATTAAAGCATATTAAATTGAACAAATATTAATCTCCTTGCATAATTAAACTCTACGAATCAATCTCTTTGCATAATTAAACTCTAAGAAATCAAGTACTATCTATATGAGACAATTATTTTGGTCCCTCCAAAACTTCTTTCTTTCCCAAAAATTTTTTTTTTTGGCGCAAAGCCACTTTAATTGAATTTTTAACTATTTTTTAAATTTAAATATCAACCTAATATTCTTCACTTCTCAACTATTTTAATTCTATTCTTTTAATTCATATTTAGTTTGTACGAATTTTCATATAATATTAAACTGTTTCGTTTCGAGAGATGTTTGGGATCTGATTATACTTCCTCTTATATGGCATTTTGGCATACACGATTTGTTTCAATTACATGTCGTTTTAGTTAAAAAATTTGTTTTGCTCCCACAAGTATCTCTTATCCCATAAAATTCTCCCTCTATCATCTTTATAAATAAACAATCCAATAATTTTGAAAATTTGCCTTACAAATATTTCTAAAATCACGATTTGTTTCAATTACATGTCGTTTTAGTTAAAAATTTTGTTTTGCTCCCACAAGTATCTCTTATCCCATAAAATTCTCCCTCTATCATCTTTATAAATAAACAATCCAATAATTTTGAAAATTTGCCTTACAAATATTTCTAAAATCAATTAATAGTAGAAAGAATTTGATATCTTATTTTAGATGGTTGCCTGTACAAATTTTCTTATAATATTAAACTGATACGAGAGATTTTTGGAATCTAATTAAATTCCCTCTTATATCGGAGAGTACATGCAGGTGCAATCATCACATATAACTGGCATATATCATGTACATATCATCACATATAACTGGTACATATCATCACAAGTGATTGAAATCCTAAATCTAAAATCTAAAATTCTAAAATTAAAAAAATAAACATAAAACAAATTATTAAACCCTAGAAATGGTAAATTAATCCCCAAAATAAAAAACTAAACCCTGAAATTGAATATTAAACTCTAAATTTTAAATTTCTATCATATATCATCACATATAACTGACAAATATCATCACATATAACTAACACATATTATCACATATAACTGGTAGAATGATAGATTTTTGTCGGGACCCTAAAATAAAAAATTAAATAAAAAAATAAAAAATTAAACCTTAAAATTAAAAACTAAAACTAAACCATAATATAAAACTAAATCCTAAAATTGAAAAATAAACCCTAAACTCTAAATTTTTGACACATATCATCACGTATAATATATCATCACGTGCACCTAATACATTGCCCTCTTATATGACGTTTTGGCATAAACGATTTGTTTCAATTAAATATGACGTTTTGGCATGAACGATTTGTTTCAATTAAATATGGGTTTAGTTAAAAGATTTGACCCCTTATACCATAAAACTCTCCCTCCCTCATCTTTATAAATAATTTTAACGGTTCCACTCCCATGTTACATCTCCGCAAGACTTATGAACTACACACACACACATATATATATATATATTATAGTACCTTTTTTAAATTTGAAATGTAGTCAACAACAAAAGACTTATGAACTGAACATATATGGTTAAAGTTAGAAAAATATGGTTCATTGTTTTGTAAAATATTCTTAATAAGTGTGTTTAAATCTAAAATATGGTTTATTTTTTATATTTTTTCAGAATATTCATAATAAGTGTGTTTAAATCTAAAATATGGTTTTTTTTATAAGTGAGTAGAATCAAATCATCAATCTCATTGAACTCTCATATTATTGGAATAAAAGAAATTTGAGTTATTATTTTGATTTGCACCACTGGAAGCCATGAATAAACATTTATATTTTAAAAGGAAGATGAAGGGTTTGGTATGTATTTGAAAAGACTGAAAAGAAATAATTATGAGGTGTAATGACATATAAATAGAATTAGAGAGAGTAATTAGTATTATCATTGTTTGTATTAGTATTATTTAAGTTTTCGTGAACAACGTTATTTGTCATTGGAGGTGTAATGACATATAAATAGAATCAGAGAGAGTAATTAGTATTATCATTGTTTGTATTAGTATTATTTAAGTTTTCATGAACAACGTTATTTGTGATTGGGACCTTAAATAAGTGTTTTTTGAGTTGTACCAAATAATTAATGACTACACAACTTTTCGCTAGACATGATATGGAACTTTCTGCAAATATGAGATTGTATGTAATTTTTGTTGTATGTAGATTTTGGTATCTGAGATTGTAAGGCTTGCAATTGTAAATGTTATTTATTTTTTATTGATTCAAATTGGTATTTTGGTACTTCACACAGGACTGATATACCAGACTTATTTCTGATTATTGAATATATAGAGGAAATTGAAAACTCTACATTTTGTTTGTTTCAGAAAGGTTGAATGTGACTTCGGTTGTTTAAAAAAAAGTATAAAAGGTTTTTAAAATTTTATTTGTGGTTACATAAAAAGATATTTTAACCACTCAACATTTTGTGAATACAAATTTGAAAAGGGAATAGTGTGAGTATAAATGTCAAAACTATCCCACTTAGAATTTATCTAAATTTTGGTTACTAAATGAGAAATGGTTTAATTATTATTATTTTTTTAAGATGTGTGGATACATTTGTTATATATAGTTTTATAAAAAAAAGTAAATCTTGCTCATTAATTAGTATTATTATTAAATTGACATTTATTATTATCATTATTGTTATTTACTTATTATTTAAATTGTCTTGCACTTAAATTGTCCTTTATTCTTTTATTATTCTCAAGGGATATATTTTCATTTATTTTGAGCATTGCCCAAAATTCTTCTATTTTTTCTTTCATGGAAATAATTTTCTTAGTAGGTGACACCTAAAAAAAGGATATTTCATGTTTTTTAATAATCGACATACTATATTACATGTGTAAAGTTTATAGGCACATTTTATTTTATGTATAATTGATTGATTATACATATGTGTATGTGTATGTGTGTATATACATACATACACCACATATATCAATACGTCAGATATGTGTATCTTAGTTTTTTTATTATTTTACTGACCTTAACTTATGTTTGGCATATTACTTTATAGGTCCACAAAAACCTAATAAAAATGAATTATTGGGCGAAAAATAAGAGCGAAGATCAGGCCTTCTTGAACGCCGCATTTATCCGAAGAATTCCATGTTCAGTCATGACCAACTATATGTTATTGTTTCCCACGTCAACAATCAAAAGGATTTGAAAATATTAGTGTGCGGTGACGACGACACGGAATAATTATAAATCTCCACAATAATAGAAACAAAACAGCACATGATCAATAATGTTGTGTACAAATATGTATTACTAATATATAGTTTTAACGCTCATTTATAGTGTTGATTCGATTTATATATGTTATAATTCATTAGTTTCTAATTCTATCAGAACATTGTATTTCTATTTTATAACTTTATGTCCCGTGCATCGCACAGGTTTAAAAAAAACTAGTAACAAAGAATTGGTACACATTTGAACGGCTATTTATACGAGATATATTTCTATATATATAACAAAATTAGTTAACACCTGTAAATTACACGAACTTTATCAAATATAAATATGAAATATATTTGTAATAATTACAGAATTTTTAATTTGAAATAAAAATATTCACAGGATATCGTATTTTTTACTCGTGTCTTGTACATGTTTTACTAGTTATTAATAATTATTAATATTAAATAATTTTATATTTTAATATTTATATTTAATTCATTAAAAGTAATTAGTTACATACTTTCGAAATGCAAAAATATTGTTCTCTTTTTTTCACGATAATGGAATTATTATTTCTTGCTAAAGTTTGAATAATTATTATTGAAGTTATTGATGGTTGACATCCGCGATCTAGCAATGAGCATATACGGCTCATTTAAGTCCATGTTCATCTAGCTAGGCCAATTACTTTACTAGTTGGAGCCTGTAGATCAAAAATTCAAAAATGAAGTTTCTTTGATGAATTCAAATGCAAAGCCCCTCATCAATCCTGATCACGTCGCAAAAGATTTTTATTAATATGCCAACATAATATGTGGCAATTAATAATTGGATTGAGTAGTAAATATAGAAAATGGTAGGTGGTTTAAAAAAATAGGTTGAATTATTAAATGTCATATATCAATTAACACATATCAACACCATGCTTATCATAGAATTGTTGGGATCATACATTATGTCATACACCCTAGAGTTCATATACAAAAGTTCATCAATTTATATAGGCAAAACACATACAAAACCTCCCGAACTCGTAAATTTTGGTCATTTTACCCCCTAAACTACGACATAAACCATTTTGCCCCCTAAACTTGTTTATAGCATTATTTTTAAACCCTTTTCTACTCTAGTCTAATTATATAGTAATACACTCTTTTCACGCGCGATGGCGTGAATTCTCGACCAATAAAATATTATTTACATGTGTGACCATTGGATTATCCAAAAAAAACCTAATTGCGTTCTCTTTCACGAGTTCAACGACAAACTTACAGTAAAAAATATACTACACTGGAGAAAAAACAAGACGACGACAAAGAGGAAATAAAGAAATTGATATAAACAATAACGAGAATTAGGTATGTGTTTTGACATTGCTTTCGATTGATATTTTTATAATAGCATTTAAACTCAAAGTTTTGTTTGTAAAAGTCAAATGTTGATCAATTAACAATTTGATATTCTTATAATTTATTTACTTGATGACTTTACTGACTATGATTTCTTTTAATTGTTGACTCAGGATTAGAAATGGCAGAAATTACATTGGGGTTCCACCACGGTGGTTTTTTCATTGAGGGGACGATTCCCATATATTCTAACGAATCAGAAGAATTTAGAGAAGTTGTTGACACAGATAAGTTATCGATTCCTGAGTTGAACTGTTATGTGAAACAACTGGGTTATACTAGTTCTAAAGTATTTTACTTCAAGGCTCAAAACAGTGACAAGTTTATGCCTATCCTGAGTGATAAATATATTATAGAACTGTTTGGGGGATTTAGTGATGGTGACGAAGTGCATTTATACATGGCAGATACAATTGATGGTGAAAAGACTCTTGGTATGGTAGGAGAGACTGATAATGTTGTGTTAAGGGAGTAGTATGAGACTGTGGATGGGGAAACAAGAGGAGTTGAATATGGAAGTGTAGAAGGAGATTATTCAGAATATGTTAATTGGGATGATGATCTAGTTGGGGAAGAGCAAGCAGAAGGAGAAAGAAGTTGCGAAGAAGACATTAACACGGATGGTGAAGCACCTGAAGATAGTGATGCTACTAAAGATGGAGACAGTGATGCAAATGAAGAAGTAACCGACGCAAGAAAAGAATTAACTACATATAGAAGGATGAAGCCAAAAAAATCACAAGCAAAATCTGTTGTGCCTGTTGAGTTAGGACCAGCTGGTATTGATGTCGGCTTTCATGATTCAAACAAAAAGAATCTTCAAGGTAAGGTAGATGGCGATGAAAAGTTCTTTGATAGCTCGGATCAAGGAAGTGATAAGAGCAATGACGACAATGATGAAGTTCCAAAAAGGAGGCAAAGCCAAAAATTAACATATGACCTGACGACTGAAATACCACTATGGGAAGTTGGTTTAGTGTTTGAAAATGCGGATCAGTTTCGAGAGACTATTGAAAAGTACTCAATTAAGAGGGGTGTCCAAGTAAGAAAGAGACCAAATGAAAGAACAAGGGTCAGAGCAAAATGCAAGGAACCATGTTGTAAATGGTTTGTTTTTGCAAGTTTAGAGGGGAATACTGGCGATTTTGTGGTGAAGTCGTATAATCCAGTCCATAAATGCTATCGTAAGAACACTAATAAGTTATGTACTTCGAAATACATAGATGCACATTTCAAGGATAGGATTATATCGCAACCAAACATACTATTGTGGAAACTTCAAGATTTGTGTAAAGAGGAATTGAAGTTGTATGTAGGGAAAACTATTTGTAGAAGGGAAAAACTTATAGTGATGACTCAATTTATGGGTGATTACAGGTCGGAATATGGCAAGCTCCAGTGGTATGCCAATGAAATTAATGAATCTAATCCTGGTAGTACATGCTTTGTAAAAACCGATGTAGTAAGTCAACCAGGAAAGGTTTTGTTTGACAGGTTCTATGTGTGCCTAGCAGCTTTAAAACAGGGATTCCTACAAGGTTGTAGAAAAGTGATTGGATTTGATGGATGCTTCCTTAAAGGCATTTGTCAAGGGAAAATTTTATCAGCCTTTTGCAAAGGATGGGAATGGGCAAATGTATCCGGTGGCTTGGGCAGTTGTCAAAGTTGAGTGCAAGGTTACTTGGAGTTGGTCTTTAAGGGTCTTGAAACAAGACTTACAACTTGGTGATGGAGAAGGCTTAGTGTTCATGAGTGATATGCAAAAGGTATAATATGTTACCAAATATTTTTTTAATACACCTAATTAGTGCTAGTTGATGAATATTCCTTCGAAAACAAAACAAAGTAAAGATTACTTTTTTATTTTTTAGTTTATTGCATCTCTAACTCAAGTAATATGATTTTGTACGTGTAGGGGTTAATTCCATCTATCCAGGAAGATTTGCCACTCGCGGAACAAAGAATGTGTGCTAGACACGTTTGGAGCAATTGGGCAAAAAAAATGGAAAGGAAGAGAAAGAAGGAGAAGATTTTGGGCAATTGCTAAATCAAGTTTTTGAGAGCCAACTCAAAGATAAACTGAATGAGTTGAGTAATTTGGGTAAAGACATTGTTGAGGATCTTCTATGGTATAACAAAGAAAATTGGGTTAGAGCATATTATGGGTTTGATACTAAAAGTGATGTAGTTGAAAATAACATGTGTGAGACTTGGAATTCATGAATATTGGCAGCGAGGCATAAGTCAATTATCACAATGTTGGAAGAGATTAGGACAAAAACCATGACTCGAATAACAGTAATGAATAACTTTGTTAATTCTTGGATATCTGATCTCGCCCCAATGGCTATGGAGAGGCTTGCAAAAAATAAAGAGCGTGCTATGACGTGCCATGTAATTTGGAATGGTGATTCTGGATTCGAAATAAAAGAAGGAGAATATGGTCACACTGTGGATTTGAGAAATAGAACATGTACATGCAGGTCTTGGCAGTTGAAAGGTATTCCATGTGCACATGCTATTTGTGCAATGAATCACAGAAACTTGACCCCTGAAAGTTATATTAGTGAATGGTACCATAAGGTCACATATATGAGAACTTATTCAAACTATATTCGTTGTGTCCAAGGAATTAAATTATGGAAAGAGAAGGATTATCCGATTATCGAGCCTCCTATGATTACGAGTTTACCGGGTAGACCAAAGAAGAATAGGAGAAAGTCAAGAGACGAGCCCAAAAAGATTGGCAAATTTTCAAGAATAGGTGCCAAAATGACTTGCTCATCCTGTAAACAACCGGTTCACAATAAAAAAGGGTGTACAAGCAAAAATATTACACAGGTATCTTATATTTATAATGATGGTAACTTTTTACTTATTTATGAAATAGTTTGAGAGTCTCTATAATTTTGTTATATAGGAACCAAAGTCAAGTGGGCCTTCAAAGTCTAAGAGTAACAATGTTGTGAAGGATAAAAATGCTTCGAGCACTAGCAGTGCAAATAATTCCACGAGACTTGCATCTCAAAAATATCCAGTTGCTTCAAAAAAACAAAGAGTAAGTGGATATGGTGTTTACATCGATGATCAAACGAGACTGACTGTTGAAAATGTGAGTAAAATTGTAAAATTGTTGATTGGAGTTTTATGTTATATATATAAAATTGTAGATTGGGACTGAAAATCAAAGAATTGTTGATCGGGGTAAGATGAAAATGTCTCCGGAAGTCACGGGTGATATAGGCTTCCAACCTCGTCGTTTGAGATTTAATGGAAAGGACACAATCACAAATAGACAGTTGCAAGAGCAAAGAGCAGTCCTTGAGATGCAAAGTAGACTTAAAGCACAATCACAGAGAGCGCAACCTGGAATAAATGTTTTTAGTTTAAACCAGACTCATGATGGTTATGGAGCTTCATTCAACGGACCTGCTTTTTCAGTGCAAGCTAAATAATGTCAAGGCAATCTCAGTTTACCAATAGGAGAAATCAATGATAGAGGCAAACATAAAATTTGAACATGCTTGCTCTAATTGTGTGTGTGTGTGTGTGTGTGTGGTATTCTAGAAACACATTTCCATTTCAGTTTCTACGTAAAAGTCATGAGACTCAAGTCTTTTAAACTCTAAAATTGTTACAAATGTTATATAAGCTCAGACTATTTTTATTAACTCAAAAGTTGAGATGAGCATTTTGTGCCTTTTTTTTAATTGGGCCTGTTGTTATAATATCAATTATGGCGCGTAAGATATAATTTATGCACTATTTTTTCCTATAATTTATGCGCTTTTTTTGTCATATTTCAGCTCATTTTGATTCGATTAAGTTAGCGAGCCATCGATGTGTTCGTTAAAAAAAGCTCGAGTTCGACTTGATAATAAACGAGCAAGCTCAAACTCTCTAAAATTCAGCTCGATTCAACTTGTTTACAGCCCTAATAGCTTATGGTGATGGACGATTTTGGAAATTTAATAAATGAGAATTTACGGAGTTAACAATAATAATATATTATTGTATCAAAGAATAATAAAATAATATATTATCTTTTAAAAATAAGCCAAAAAATATATATTGTTTTGACATGTGTCTTTGATTGTTGTCTGTGAAGAAACATTACTGTTTTGGTTGATTGATAGGCAAAGAAAAATGAAGGAATGTAATTTAGGAAGAATGAGAGATTTCAAAATTGGGACAAATAAAATGATGAATAAACGCGAAGGTGATGCACTGTTAAGATTTTTTTATTTTCTTTTTCTGCTCACTTTGCTGCTAATTTAATCTTCCACTCTCTTATAGGCGCGTGTAAATTATGCAATTTGCCAACTCAGTGACAAGGGTTTAAAAATAATGATATAAACAAGTTTAGGGAGCAAAATGGTTTATGTTGTAGTTTAGGGGGAAAACTAGACGTGCCCACCGGTTTGGCCAAACCGGACGAACCGCCGGTTTGAACCGGCGGTCAACGGTTGCGGAAACCGTTGAGAATAATAATAAAAAATTCCAGTCGATCGACTAAATCGTCAGCGAGTCGTTTGAAATCAACGGTCTTGATCTTGTGACCATTGATGATCAATGGTCGAGATCAAGTGACTGTTGATTCAAACCGCTGGTTCGACCCGAAACCGGCCGGTTTGGTCCAAAACCGGCGGTTTATCCGCCTTTTTTTTTCCACTCCTATAAATACCCCCCATTCCCAACTTATTTCTCTCACACCAATCTCTCATCTTCTATAATCTCTCTATTCTACATTGTCCCTCTTTGCAAATTTTGTGATTTCCAAGATTCTTTAATTATTACCAAGCCTTCCTAACTCTAAACTAAACTTATTTAAGTTTAGTGTTATAATTCCAAATATATTTCGTACTTTCTAGTTATAATCCTAAATTTATAATCCTACTACTTTAGCCCACTACTACTCTTTCTTATTTTTTGTATTAATATTAACTTCTAAAAAAATGTCAAGTCGTGGAGGTTCTTCTCGTTCCCGTCGTTCCGATAAGGGAAAGAGTATAGCACTCGATGACGATGCCAATGTCCATCCCATCGGCTTATCACAAGGCAACACTCCTCTACTGGGAAACCAAACTCAAGGAGTCGGTGACTACAATCCCAATCGCATCGAAATTGATGAAGATTAGAGTGATACCGACATTGATCGAACTTATCGAGCCACCGCCGCCTTTGCCAGTGAAGATGTGCCACCCATTGAAGAGGAGGATGAATTGCCTCCTCCAAGAAATCCAAAAACTCGTTCTCGGGCAACAACGGAGTTGAAATCCGACATTTTCAAAAAATCGAAATCCCGCCACCCGCAAACGAGCCATCTCCGGAAGACGGAAAATAACGAAAAAGGAGGTACCGTGTCACTTGCAACTATTGTAAATCATCTTACCAATTTCTAGAAGGAGGAGGATATGGTGATATGCACAACCATCTCAACAACAAACACCCCGACAAAGTCGGCATCGATAGGACTCAAACGCAACTACAAGGAGGACAAATAAGTACGAACTCCTCTTCTTTATTTACATATTCCGAAGCTACTCATAGAAAGGAATTAGCAAAATTTGTTTCTTCTAGATCACTTCCTTTTAACTTTTCCAATGATGATTTATATGAAAAGTTCACCCAACTTTCTTTTAATCTCTCGAGTACGATAGTCTCACGCTCTACCCTTACTCGTGATATTAAAAAAGTTGTTGGTGAATATAAATTAAACTTATGAAATGAATTTGCTAGTTTACCAAACAAAGTTTCAATTTGCTCGGATGTTTGGAGTGATCATTGGGAACGAAACTCTTACATGGGTGTTACATGTCATTGGGTTGATAATTCATGGACTTTAAAAAAATATTTGCTTGCATATAGAGATTTTAAAGCTCCTCACAATGCACATAATATTTGTCAATTAATTCATTTGATTTGTCAAGAATATGGTTTAGTTGAAAAAATACTTTCTATTTCATTTGACAATGCAACTACTAATACGGCGAGTGTTAATGAGCTTATTAGTATTTGTAAACCATCTATTGGTGGCTTGTTTTTTCATATTAGATGCATATGCCATATTTTGAATTTGTGTGCTCAAGATGGTTTGAATGTTTTGAAAAATGAACTTTCTCCAATTAAAGCGGCAGTCACGTGTATTCATAGAAATAAGTCTTTGCAACGAAAATGGGCAAGATTTTGTAGGGAAAACGGGTTTGAACCTAAAATTTTTTCAACCAATGTGCCTACTCGTTGGAACTCTACATATAAATTATTGAAAGATACATATTCGTATAGAGAGATTTTGTGTTCGTTTTTTGCCCAACAAGAAATCGGAATTATGTTATATACAAACCAATGGTCTACGTGTAATTATTTGAAAAAAGTCTTAAAGGTGTTTAATGCTGCTACTAATTTATTTTCTGGTGTTTATTATCCTAATTCTCACCTTGTTGTTGAAAATTGTGTTAAAATTGCATTCGTCTTTAAGGAGTGCATGAAAAACGAACGATTAGAAGAATGTGTTATTTCTATGAAACGGAAATGGTTGAAGTATTTTCATTACATTCCAAGTATATTTTTAGTTGCTACATTATTAGATCCTAATAATAGAGAAAGTGGTTTAGAATTTTATCTTAATAATTATTTTGATGCTTTATTGCTGTTTGAAGAGTATGAATATCCTTCCGTTGAAAATATTATTCAAAATGTGAAAAAGTCTTTATATGATATGTTTAAAGAATATAATATAAATTTTGATGGTCCTCTTCCTATGAGTTCCGGGCGACAAACTTCTACTAGAAGCGGTAATCCTAGTAGAAGTGGTGACGGCGACGATGAAATTGAGGGATTTCAAGACTTCTTGAAACAAAAAAAGTCACGAATGGGGCGTTCGGGTTATTCATTCAGTTCTAACCCTTATCGAGAACTTGAACCTTATCTAACAACGGCTTTTGAGTAAGGAATGTTGGGAGAAAATGAAGCCGATAGCGAGTTTGATATTTTGAATTGGTGGGCATCGAGGAAATCACTTTATCCAGTTGTTAAACATCATTG
This sequence comes from Phtheirospermum japonicum, assembly GCA_014905375.1. Classification (NCBI taxonomy): domain Eukaryota; kingdom Viridiplantae; phylum Streptophyta; class Magnoliopsida; order Lamiales; family Orobanchaceae; genus Phtheirospermum; species Phtheirospermum japonicum. The sequence goes on from BMAC01000116.1 coordinate 1,193,734, forward strand.
TGAGGGAGATATTGGTCGTTCCCGTATCAACCGTTTCAGTCGAACAAGCATTTAGTGAAGGGGGGTACATGCTAGACGAGCGGAGATCCAAACTTACACCTCACAATCTCGAGTGTCAAATGTTATTGCATGATTGGGTCAACGCCGATCGTTGAAAATAAAAAAATATTCTTAGTGAAGATGAAGAGAGCGAGACGTATTATGATACTACGGGATCTAGCAACGAGTCGGTAAATGGATGAGTATGGTACCCCCCGCACCACCGCTTCCGATTCCAAGGTAAGTAAGGTAAGTGAGAACTACGTGTACTCTGATTCCCAAGATAAGAGATACGTAGGCAACTATCTTCAATTATTTGAAACTGAAATTTCAAATTTTAACTTCAAAGATTTGAAAATAGTTCAAGTCCAATTTCGTTTTTGAATTTATTAAAACTCTTCTAATATAGTTTTTTTTATTTTAACTTTAAATATTATAAATGTGACCAGTCGATCGACTAGATTGGTCAGTCGATCGACTGGTCAATCAATCGACTGGAGAACAGAAGGTTTGACAATTTTGGGCGACTCAGTCGATCGACTGAGTCGCAGTCCCAGCTCCCACTAACTTCAAAATTTTAAAATTTAAAAAAAAAAAAGGAAAAACCGGCCAAACCGAACCGGGACCAAACCGTGAACCGGCGGTTTGCAAACCACTGCAAACCGTCCGGTTTCACGATTCGGTTCCGGTTCGAGGTTTCCGTCAAAACCGAACCGGCGATTCGAACCGTCTGGACACGTCTAGGGAAAACTGACCAAAATTTACGAGTTTATGGGGCTGTGCATGTATTTTGCCCATACTTTGAAAAATTCAAAATGTGTCATACTCTCAAACCTTCTCGCATTATGCCATTATCTAATATATATTAATTAATTATTATTTTATTTTTTTAATTTAAATTGAATTCATTACTAATATTTAGTTACACACTCCAATTATTGCAAATATATTATAATTTACCTATACAGAACATTTAAAATTTCAAAATAATTATTTCAAATTTTATTATAAATACAATTTATTTAATTATTTTTATAAATAAGTTTTTTTTCGTAGTTAAAATTATATCGATGTATTTTATCTTTTAATTAAAATAATTAATTTAGATTTTTCTCTACTAATTATATATGACTTGTTTATATTTTTATATTAGGTGTATAAAAGAAAATTATTGAATTAGAAAAAATATAATAAAAGAAAACTAATAAGTTAGGCTAAATATAATAAAAAAAATATTAAATTAAGTAAGATACAATAAAAGGAAAATATTAAATTAGGTATATTAGGCTTGGATGACACATAAGGAACCGATGCACCAAAATCTTTTATTATCCAAGCGAAGCATATGAAATAGACACATAGATTATGCGGATTTTGTATTAATATATAAACACCCGTTTATTATACGGGACTTATAAAAGATAAATATAAAAAATATTTGTGATAATTACTGAATTTTAAATCTATAATAAAAAAAATTAAAATGTATTTTCAACCCGGGCCTTGTACATGTCTAACTATTTATCAATTATTATAAATATCAAACAATTTTGTATTTGAATTTTAAATTAAATTTATTAATAATCTTAGTTACATACTTACAAAAATTCAAAAGGCGTCAGATTCTAAACTCGTGTCTAATATATATTTAATTAATTATTATTAAGCCATTTTATATATTAATATTTAGAATAAATTCGTTAATAATTGTTGGTTACATACTTTGAGATATTCAAAAGATTTCATACTCTCAACCCGTGCCACATTGTACTGGTGTCTAATCAATATTTATTAATTATTAGTATATAATTTAATATTTTTATGTTTAGATTGAATACATTACTAATATTCAATTACATACTTAGATTATTGTAAAGAACTCATATATTACCTATATAAAATATTTGAAACTCCAAAAGTAAAATTATTTTAAATTCTATTATCAATAAAACTTATTTAATTATTTTCATAATAAAATTTTTTTTGTAATTAAAATTATTTCATATGTAGTTTGTCTTTTAATTAAAATAGCTAATTTTGATCTTTTCTACTAATTATATATGACTTATTTATATTTTTATATTAGGAGAATCAAAGAAAGGTATGGAATATGGAAAAATATAATAAGAGAATTAAATTAGGTGAGATACAATAAAAAAAAAAGTATTAAATTAGGTAAATATTAGGCTCGTATGACACATAAGCAAATGAAGCACCAGAATTTTTTATTTGCCAAACGAAACATATGAAGCAGACACATAGGTTAGGAGGGTTTTATATTAATATATAGGGGTGATTTGCCTGTCTGGGGCGATGTACCGTTTCCTTAAATTGATAACAAATGGATCATGGGCTCATGCCCTTTGTTTATTTAGCCATGGACTTCGAGCCCTTTTGGGTCAGGTACAACTATTAGTAGTCCAAAATTATAAACGTCAACGCTACATCTCAAATTCAAGAAGAAAAAAGATAAATAAATAAAAATTAAAACGCAACATAATATTTAACAATTCTTTAAACTAAAATAAAAATAGAAAATAAAAATGAGTATTTGGCGTAGTTTTCTCTTCTTTAAAAGGAAAGCTTATACTTAATAATCCCTAAACAAAATGAACAATAACATTTGTCTATAATTAATATGATAACAAGAATTGCAGAATTGGACTGAACTCAAATACTAAAATTCAAAACAAATTTTAACCATTAGCCAGTTGTAAAATATCACATTGTGCATGTTAGGTAAATAACTACAATATCACACAAGAAAACCCTCTGAGACCAGTCTGATGTAGAAATCTCCCGAACAATCTACAATCGTACAATTGTCGAAAAGTTTTGGCTAGCTGGCAATGATAGCGTAACTGTTGGAAATTAATAAATAAATAAAAATCAACTAGTGGGTAGGTGTTACCCCTTTGACATGACGACTCCACAGATCGGCAAGTTTGTGGGGTAAACGGTGTCGGTGAGGTGTGATATCATACGAAGCAAGAGAGAACGACATGAATTCGAGGTTTCTAGGCATTATGTTCGATCATTGTTGAGATGTTGTGTTGCATGTGCATTTGTCTTGTCGTGCAGGAGGCTGGAAATGGAAATGCTGAGAAGGCACATATGTGCCTACTCAACTGTGCAGTGTGCAGCATCTATTGATGGGCATTAACTTTATTTTCTAACACCTATTATATAGGGGAAGGGTTCGTGAACCTCCATCCTCATGGTGACCCGAGACTGTTATCCATGACTTGTGAGGAAAATTGACACTTGGCAAGACATGCCATGGAAATGTGTCACATGTCGACCTATGTTTCCAACCAACCTGAGACTTGGTCGATCTGATTCATTAGCAAGTTGTGCATTGCGTGCGGATCGATGATGCAAGTAATCGATGGCTAGTCGGATGTCAGTTTCGGTTGATCATGGCCGCATGTTTAGCTAAAGTATGCAGACACTTGTGGGCAATTTTTAGCACTTGTGGAAAATGATTGATGGCTTGGGCAGTTAAATAAGGTCTAAACTCGATGAGGTGCATATGGTGCTGGGCACTTATACACATTCCATTTGGTTGACTCCTTAATGATGAGAAGTTGTGCGAGTCATTCCAATAATTGTAAATTGAAAAGGCAACGTTGCGGGAAAGTGTTAATACAACCCAAGACGCACGAGAATTTAACAAGCAGGCTGAGTTGTGGCATTCGTCACCATTCCACGTGGGAGCATGAAGGTACCGAACGGTTATCGGTCAAAGGCCACGCGATTTCTCTAGCATGCGATTAGAGAGAGATTATCATCCCTTCTTGTATAAATAAGGCATGTGGCCTTTACAAGAAAAATAATGGGAGGATGTGAGTTTTAGAGGCAAACTAGAGTTAGGGGTGATGCTCTTATTCCAGTGGCGGAGATGTTCAGTTCCAACTAGCTTAATGACACGTGTTCGATCGATCGTCAGCAGAGAGAGAAGCATGAGGGTGTGACTAGGATTCGAAGATAGCAGATTTTGTTAGGGCTTCTCAATGGTAGCTCCGGCTACCGTGATGGTAGTGTGCAACTATCATTGTTACTTACTTAACAGTTGGGGCTATCAACCAATAACTTTTGTTAGGTTGATTTATTCATTGCATTTCTTGATTTAAGTTTGCCGGCCAAGGCCCTTCCTTGTATATGAACACGAGGCATAATATATGTGGTTGAGGATGTGCCCCGTAATATTGTTGTGTGCTTGTTGTGTGCATGTGTTAGGTCCTCGTATGCATGATGTATGTATATGATGAGATAACTCGAATCATACATAAATACGAGTAATGATGAGATAAACACGAGTGTTGGGGAGGGAGAAAAAGGGTGGCTGGTTGCTAAGAGGCAATCAGGCCGCATGGGCGGTGATTGATGCAAAAACTTTGGTCCATCAAGTTGCCCCTATGACAAGTGGTATCAGAGCCCCGTTTATGTTATCAGGTGCTTTCGACCACAAGTTTCGTTACGTTGTTGATCAAAATCTGTTGCGTCAAGTCAAGATGCCCGTTCGATGGTATACAAAAACTCTTTTTTTTTGTTGTTTTTTGTTTAAAATAGAAAAAAAACAAAAACTCTTTTTTTTTCGTACATTACAATATAATCTCATAATATACTAATGCATAAAATATAATGATACTCTAAAACTATGGCATACTCTTTCATTCTATCTCATAAAGGACAATGTCAAAATGTATCTTTTAGCGGCATAGTTCGACTTTTTCTTGAATCATTGAGCTGGAAGTTAAATATTTTATTTTTAATTTTCAAATTCATATTCTTCATATAAATAAAAATAAGACAACATAAAAATATATGTCATTTGGCTCCTTTCCAGGGGAAATTAAATCCCCTAAGCTCCTTGATTTTTTTCTCAACTCTTATCTTATTAAAAAAAGATTGAACAAAGATACTGATTGGCTCGGTATTATATCCCCTCGATATTTTATTCGTAAATAGTGAGGACAAACACTGACACCGATATACCGAAAGATTCATCGATGGAACAAGTACCCAGAGATATATCTCTCAGTATTTTCCTCGATCTTATAACCTCTCGATATTTCCCTTGGTAATCCCGAGGGATCGATTTACCTGTTCTAATTGAATATCGTTATAGGTATATTTCACTATTTTTTTTCCAATTTTATTCATATCTAAATCCTAAAAGATCTCCTATTATTCAATTTACCACTAATGATTAATTCTCTTTGATTCCAAATTATCAAATTTAAGGGACTCTGAAATCAATTAAGAGTGTTATAGTCAACACATCTAATTATTAATTTTGCAATTTGATAAAAGGTCATTTAATGAAATGGAGGAAGTATAAACTATTGATACCATTGATGTATTAAAAAACGCATATTTGGGGACACAACTTGTTGATAAAAAATAATTTGAGAGGCAAATTTTAAAAATGAGATGGTTGAGGAGTCAAAGTAAATTTTAAAAAAAGAAATATAATCGAAAAGAAAAGATACTTTTGTTCTCGTGTGTAGGTCACATGTTTGACGACTGATACTTCTCTAGCCTGAAAGTACTCTTAGGGGGCAAACTAGGGAAAAAACCCGCATACTTTGGGAGCAACACAATAGAAAAAAATTGAGTTAAAGTCCAAATTTTGGAATAGTTAAAAAAAAAAAAAAAGGCAAATTTATTGGAGTCAAAGTCCAAATTTTGTAATGTTTTATATAAATTTATTTGTTAAGTGATAAATAGAGCAGTTGTCATTGCTTAACACAAGTATTTTTTTCCGATAGATTGCGTGAAATTAGGGATATAAACGAGTTGAGGCGAGTTCGAGCTTGGGCCTACTCACACCAGAGCTCAAAAATTGTATAAGGGTTCGACTCGAGCTCTAACTCATTTGAGCGAAAAAAATAAATAAATAAAGTTCAATCTCGTTTACTAATATTGAGCTCGAGTTCGATTCACAAGATTGATTTTGAGCTCAAGCTCATAAGTTAACCCGAGCCAATTCGAGCTCGAGATTTTTATTTTGTTTTTCTTTTTTTATTCTATATAAAAAATATTATATATATATTGGCTCGCAAGCCATCAAGCCAATAAAAATAAGACTTAAATTCGCCTCCTTTTATATTCAAGTCGAGCTCGAACCGAACTATTAAGGGAATTTTGAAGAAAAATCCCTAAGGCTTCTTTTGTTTTGTGGTCCACTCCCTACACAAATAATTTCATTCTCCACTCCCCAATGATTATTTGAATTTTATGATTACTCCCTAGTTTTATAAAAACCTAAGTCTACCCTTATTTAATGGGTTTGTCCTTTTGTGTAGAAAAGTCAAATTTTATGGTTCAGAATTTGAGTACTTACTTCCAATGTACCTTATACTTAGTAGTTATGTACTGAATACTTCGTGACTTTAAAATTAATACTTAGCATAGAATACTTCAAAAATTTCCATGATAAATCGATCCATGAAAATGGTATCAGAGCCTGGTTTATTAAGAACTTAAAAGAAAAATTTATTATAATTATGTAATTAACTTATGGTGAGGAGATTTATCTCTAAAAATGGATCCGAACGAGTGTTCGAGATGTATTCATTTCAGGCAATATTTCCAAATATTGGAAACATACGAGATAGACCACAAAGAGAAAGTAGCATATTGGGATAACCAATATGTTGCACAAAGACTCGTAGGAGCCAACAGGGAAACCTTGCTACAATGCGAGAAACAAAATACATATCATCTGAGTTACCTTTGGGTAAATCAGATATTGAAGACGGACCTCAAGTACCATAGGAATACAGCTCATGAATCCCATCAATAGATCCAACTGCAGCGAGATATCCAATTCCTCTAAGAATCTTAGAGAAATCCAAAAGATGATACAAGACATCGACCACCAAATCCAGGTGAAGATGAAGGAGGTAATTGAACATCAAAAAGAAACACGAGAAATCATAATCGATGTTCAAAGACGAGTCAAGGGCCTTGAAGTCAAACCAAGTGCATCCGGAGGAAGACGACGTATAACTTTCGGAACGGAACCCCTTTTACACCAAAAGGGGAAACCGACTGAGGTTATAAGACAACCAACGGAAGAAGAGAAGATGATGGCCATAATCAAGGGAATTCCATTACAACCCAAGAAGTAATGGAAAGAATCAACGTGGAAGATTTAAACGACCTAATCGAATCCTTCACCGGATTAGGTATTGTGGATCTAAAAATGAACTCGGGAGATTCTTCGGCCTTAGTACCAAGAAGCGCTCCACCCAACAACAAGTTATAATCATGGCGAAAGTACGGCTTCACACGAACCAGTACAAGACGCGCAAATGCCACATGTCGGGGATTTCACCATAAAAGGAGATCCTACAGACATAGTAGGCACCAGACAACGTTCCCGAAGGCCCAATATTCTCAACACGCCATACGGGAAGTCTCAACTTGACCCCATACATCCATATGGGCTAATGTTAAATCTGGACGTTCCAGATTTTAAGAATCGAGAGATACTAATAGACGATTGGGCCATCTGCAATGCGAATTGCAGCTGGAACTCTCGGTCTAGAGAAGGAAGGGTTCATTCTACTCCTTGAAATGAGCCTTGAAGGATCCGTAAAGATCGCATGGGATCTAACAGGAGCAGATATAAAGAGGGAAGTTATAGCTGGAGAATCATTAAAAGGGATCGTCGATAATATGGCTAAATTATTCAAAATCCAATTTATCGGCACAGGATATTTCGAGGAAATGGAAGAGGAAAAACAGAAAAAATATCGACAAGCCCTCTATTGCCTCGAGCTACGAGATATTTGTCACGTGGACGAATATATCCAACTATTCACCGAATACCGATGGAAATCCAAGGTGAATGATGGAGTTGCGGCTCAACTTTTCTTTGCAAAAATACCAAGTCCGTGGAGAGAAATGTTGATCCAAGAGTACAAGCCAGCGACCAACATGGATACGGTTGCTAGAAGAATGTCTTTCCTAAAAACCAAATTAGCAGAGTGGTGCCACCAGGCAGCACTTCACAAAAATTACAAGAGACTAAGAGGAATTAACAAATCGGTTCCTCTATGTTGTGCTGAGAATGACATTCCAACAGTAGTGGGAGGTCAACCACAGAGACATAAGCGGAAGAAAGAAAAAAGTCATTCTTATGCTCGAAGTAACAAGAGAAGGTTTCCATGGAAACCGAGAAGGTTCTGGTCAAAACAAAAGGCCAGAAACTACAAGTCAGGACCAAAAACGGGGCCAAGTCGAAGCCGAGGATCGTTCTCAAGCCAAGGAAGTACCAGTAGAACACCAACAAAAAGAACTTTCAGGCGAGCTCACACCAGAGCTAATGAAAGTTTTAAAGATTGTAACTGTTGGACGTGCAGAGTCAAGGGGCATATTTCTACARATTGCCCWGAGAATCAAAAAAGAGGCGTTAGACAGTTCRAAACAACTCAAGAGTTCGAAGAAGCTGTCTATTACCAAAATCTGGTTCAGGTGTATCAATTTGAGGATATACCCTCAGATGAAAGCATCTATGAAGAAGAAATTTACTCCGAAGATGGAAGTGAATCATATTCAGAATCAGAGTGAAGAAGAATTTCTTCAACAAGTAGTAAGGGAGGATATGTATGGATTCCTCTCACATACAACAGTTTCTCATAAGACACTTACGAGGATAATGAAAGAAGATCCAAATCTCCAAATGTATGAAGGATTTACAATAGGGGCAATGGAAAAGCCGATGGATAAGTTGGGTTTAAGAAATCGAAAACACCAAATTATCCATAGAGTTTCCACGGGAGAATTCGCGATACCAACAGAATATACGGGAAACCAGATCGAAATGCAACTAATCCCCTACCGAGAAATCCAGGAGATTAAAAGCACACTCAGGAGAGAAATGGCAAATACACTTTCGTGGATCCATATTGGAGCCATTCGAGTAATCATAAAATCAACTTTTAAAGAAGGAGTTGATTCGCCATTAAATCTAGCTCTCTTCGATAAAAGAATCTCAAATCTCAAAGATTCTTGTCTGGGAGCAATCACCGAAAATTTATACGCAGGAAAACTGGCATTCAATGTCTACCCGAGGATTGCGTATAATTTGGCAGATCGAGATTTCAGTAGAGTTCTCACCCTTCATCAAGATTTCAAAAGACCAGACCTGATGACGGAGGGAAATAGACCCTACTCAATAACGTACAAGATTTCCTATGCACTCTCAAATACTCATCACTCGGAAGTATTCCTGAGAAAAGAGTTCATAAAAATACCAAGGATTTTTGATGACGTAGCAAAGGAAGTCTTACCAGAAATCATGCAATCTCCAACAATAAGAGAGATTGATATGAGAATTCAAGATCGTCCGGTTCTTAATAAAAGTAAGAGCCTCATGATCGAACCAAGGAGAATGTCTTTCCAACAAGACAGAATGATCAGTGGACCTCAATGGGAAGGTCCAAGAAGCAGCCAAAGCACTCGAGCTCCAGAAGTATTCAAGACTAATGGAGAGCTGAAGTGCCCAGAGGGATGGAGAAGTGTGGAAATAATATTCGACATCACTCAAAAGGATAACATCTTCCCTTGTGATGCATTGTATCACCTGCAATAACCTTCCCTGGGAAGATATCAAGGAGTCCTCAAGATTGGAGAAATTGAAACAATCATTGAAGGAAGTGCAGGAAAAATCCCAGAGCAACTAACTCTAGGGAAAGAGTTCCTCGAGGATCATAAACCTTGGGAAAGATTAAGAGATGGAATGGAGTTTACGGTGGGCGAAAAAAGATACAGAATTAAATGAGCACCAGCCCATTCTCCATATACATTCCCATTGGAATGATATATTCAAGATATCGTGCGGAATACTTCGCAACCTACATTGATTCAGGTGCAGGAATTTGCACGGCTAAACCAGAGGTTTTCCCCAAAGAAATGGAAGAAGAACTATCTCCAGTAGCGGGAAGAGATTTCTTTAAAAGGATCCTAGTCCTTAAAAGAGGGATCAAACAAGCAGAAATGATGATGGGAGGAGCAAATGGTACCCCGTGGTACAAAGTTAAAACTCCACCAATATATTTCCACGATACGGGAGCGGATATTCTGTTAGGAAATAATTTCCTACAGACGTTCAAAAGATTTACACAAGAAAACGAGACTAGAAGACTTATTTTCACAACTCCGTGTGATCATAAGATTATAGTCCAGCGATTAAGAGAGGCATTCCACAGAAAAATGTCAATTAATTTTCGCAGCAAGCGTGGTGATGAAGAAGGAAAACTTCGACACCCAAAGATGAAAGATCAAAGAAGGTATGGAGAAGCAATTCTCCAACTACGAAACGAGAGCCTGGGAGGACGAAAAGAAGAGGGGGTTAAATCACAAACGATTGAACTCCTCAAAGCTAGCCTAGACACGAGTGCACAACCAGACACCACCGTGGAAGAACAAATTACACTGGTGGATATCAAAAGAAAAATTCAAAAGAATTTCAATGAAGATCCTCTAGCATGGTGGGATATAAATGAACTCAAAGCATCTTTGAAGGTGAAAACCGGAAAAGAAAATTAGTTTGTCAGATATAAGCCTATCCTGATGAATCAAGAAGATCGAAAGGATATGCAACAAATACTTAAGGAACACATGGACCTTAAGTTAATTGAAGCAGGAGTTTCTCCATACAGCAGCCCAGGATTCTTAGTTCGCAACCATGGGGAGATAAAAAGGGGAAAACCAAGATTGGTGATTAATTACAAAGAAATTAATAACCTCTTGGAGTTTGATGGATATTATATCCCAAGTAGAGAACATTTGGTAAATTGCATTAAGAATGCGAAAGTATTCTCCAAGTTTGATTGCAAATCTGGATTCTACCAGATTAAGATGGAAGAAGGAAGCAAGAAATTCACGGCCTTCTCTACACCACAAGGACACTATATCTGGAATGTTATGCCGATGGGTCTAGCAAATGCACCTCAGATATATCAAAGAAAGATGGATAATCTTTTTAAAGATTATTTCAACTTCATGTTTGTATACATTGATGACATACTCATCGCATCAAAAAAACATGAAGGATCATCTAAAACATTTGGAGATTTTCTCAGATGTTTGCCGCAAGGAAGGATTAGTGCTTTCGGAAAAGAAGGCAGTAATTGCTACAAGAAATATCGAGTTCCTTGGAATAGAGATCGATGAGTCCGGAATTATTCTACAGAATCACATTGTAGAAAAGATACAGGGATTTCCAGACACACTCAAGGATAAGAAACAACTTCAAAGTTTCTTAGGAGTTGTTAATTTCGCCGGGATGTTCATAAATAACCTGGCACATTACAGGAAGGTGTTTAGTTCCCTACTAAAAAAGGATGCCGATTTTAAATGGGAAAAAGAACACCTTGAAGGGATTAAACAGTTAAAGGAGGTTTGCAAACAACTCCCCAAATTGGCAATTCCGAATGACGAGGACGAGCTGGTCCTATACACGGATGCCAGTGATTATTGGTGGGCAGCGGTTCTTACGAAACTAACGCCCAAAGGAGAAATGCCATGTAGATATTGCAGCGGGCTATTCTCGGATAGTGAGGCAAACCGATGGCATATCAATGAAAAAGAGTTTTTCGCAGTTAGAAAGGCGTTTAAGAAATGGCCTTAAAAATTGATAACTCAAGCGTTAAAGCCTTTTTGAAAAACAAAATTGAATCTAAACCCGAAAAGGCTAGATTACTTAGATGGCAAGTTGAATGTCAATATTATGATTTTGATATTGTCATTATAAAATCTCATGAAAATGTTCTTGCAGATTTTTTAACGAGAGATGGAGGGATCAGAGATTGATTCGTTCCTCAAAATGGCGAGGCATCTAAGGGAACACCTGGAGATGCTTCAACACGAGTTCGATGCATTGACCCTCAATGCAGAGGTAACCGGAAGGTTACAACGAGTTGATCGGGAAACKGTTTCCGATCGAATAYGAGGTTGCATACAGGCCAACGAACAGTTATGGTCTGTAATGAGAAAGCCCCTTCTCCGGGCGACATYTTCAATGGTGCAAAAGGAGACACTTCGAGTACAGGGCTCTATACCTGTAGCAGGGGATTCAAGTACCCCTAGCACGAGAACTAAGATGGAATCATCCACGGATGAACCATCTCAAGTTAAAATCGATACTCCGGAGTTAAATCCCGAGTCTTCGAGTCAACCCATCGCCTCAGGGGTTAATGAGGAAGAGATCGATCTTAGGCCACAGACAGGAAAATCTAAGATCGATACTTACGAAATTTTGAAAACTCCTCATTTTCAGGTTTATCAACAGAGATGGGAAAAGTTAATAACCAGGTTGGGAATTAATCCAACAAAATGTTTAATAGATATTTCCGGAAGATATCCTAGAGTGTGGATGATGCCAGAATCTCATCCACAAGATGTAAAAAGCTGGTATGAATTCGTGGCCTTAGCATCGGTTCATACAAGATCACCAAGCTTCTCGGAAATATCACAACTTTCGAGATGGATACAAGATGCAGTGCATGAAATATGGGCGGATAACCCACATCTTGCACGGGGTGATGTCCTAGAATTATATTTCTTTAGCGCAGCACCAGAACCAGTTGGAAAGGGAATGCATGAAGTATTCCATTTCATCAAACTTAGGCGACCAGACGTGGAAGAAATTAAGAGAATCAAGGCACCATCGTCTGAAGGAATTCCGTTAGTGGCATCACTCACGGAAGACGACATGTCCACAAGAAGGGCATGGGGTCTTTGGGTCTGCCTCACCGAGATGGACAAAGTCAAGTTCCCGTTCAAGTTCTTCCAGAATACGGTGAATGGATCTTTCCTGTTAAACACAATGACAGGAAACACAACAGGATTCGCAGAAGATTTACTTGAGAAAAAGAGATCTCTTTTGTGGAACAATAAGCTACCAGGGAGTAAAGAAACTCGCCGGAAATACTGTAACATGGCCCACGTTTGGAGATGGACGGAGAAAATATGTCCGGAATGCTCGAATCAGACGGAGCCAGAGTTTGGTACAAAGTCCAAATAGAATAAGCCAAATGATCAGGGGACACCAAAAACACGTTTTACCCGGGGACCGCACAAATCAAAAAAGTAAAGGATTCCCCGACAACAATAAAAGGATCATGTGATGATCAGGTCCCTCAAGAACGTGCCTCTGGAAAGCGAAAATTCCACCGGCTAACAGAGGACAATAATGCAAATAAAGACGTAAGCAATGACGTCAATTAATTTACAAGTTATGTGAAGTCCGGATTTCAAGTCCGCCAGACTTCTATAAATTCAGGATTTGGAGGAAGTAGAAGGCATCGCTCATCACCTTCTATTTTCTCATATTAATAAAGAAAGAGTGTTTTGTGTGCAAGAATAAAGAGTGTTTTAATAGTTTGTATTAAGAAGTTTATGTATTTACGAGTGCAAGCCTTCTTTATGAGAGGCTAAACAAGTTTTCTCCTCCCAAAAGGAGATTACTAATGTAATAAATTTTATTCTAAGTTCTTAATAAAATAAAGGCTTCTGGTTCAACATGTGTGCTTAACCAAATATCTATAATTCAAGTATCTCGTACGTCTAGTGTAGGAAACGAACTAAGGCTGTGCTGAACAGTTACTGAAGGAGTCGGATAACTTGTAGTTCATCTTCTGTGACTAGAAGTTAGACGGTGTTATCGTCTGTAAAACGGACTAGGGGCGGTAACTTTCCGACTGGTGGCATCGCAACCCATCTCACCTGAAACTGTTTCGGTCAACGAGAGGTACAAAATTTTAGAGAAATTTTAATTTTATGGAAGCATGTTGGGCCTAAGTACTATCTGGTAATTTTCTAAGTATTTTTTATTCTATATCTAAGTATTAAGTATGTTACAACTAAGTACTCAATTTTCTGCACAAAAATATAAGGGTATATTGGTCTCAAGGGAGCTAACTTTAAATTATATATAGAGTTAGGGAGTGGAAACAAAGAAAATTTAAAAGCGGAGTAAACCCCAAAATGAAAGAAGGCAAAGAGAGTGGTCACAAAAACCCCAACTATTAATTGAGCGGCTCACGAGCGCCTACCTACGTCTTATCAACTTATCATCTTATCCATGCTAACTATCATTATATGACAATTCATAACAAGTTAACAAATCATAAAATTATGTTTAAAGATAATTTAAAATATACTATTAGCTGATTTGAAAAAAATTGAAGTTAAGTTTTTTAAGTCTCAAATTTAGGTACACTGGTGCTTGTATAAATGATTTACAAACGTAAATCCAGAAATCCAAACAATAGGGTCGCGAGATTTGACGTGCACTAAAGCGAAAAAATGTTGAGGAACAACCAAAATGGGTGGCGCGATCAACGGCGATAAAGTTGTTCGATTATTCGTAATTATTACAATTTCCTTTTATGCAATTTTGAATTTAAAGGAAAGAAAAAAAGAAAAAGTTGTTCCATTATTGAATTTACGACGACGACTATTCCTTATCTTTCTCCTAATGAGTCCTAAAAGGAAAATATACACATTTTTTTGACACAATACAGAAAAATATACACATAAAAGTCAATGAATACGAAAGACTCGTATGAGTAGTTAAAGACTTAAAACCTTCTTATTTTCTCCAAAATCAGCAACCTTAAATGTCATTCTAAATATTTCATTATAAACATATTATTCTATTTTATATTTCAAATTATAAATATGTAAAGTTTTCCATATGTTTTCTATTTCTTATAGGCACGTTAGATCTTTATAGTGAAATGGAATTTAAATTATACTAGATCTTTTTAGTTTTCTATCATTATTGATAAGCGCAATGCTATAAATCTATTCGTTGTAGACGTTCAGCTGAAGTTCAAAAACTTGATTTAATTTTCTAATTAAAGTTTAATAGTTAGTTACTACAGATAACATGCCTCATTCATATCTTTTATATTGTCATCACAACAGGTTAGATATGTGACAAATAAATCCGTGAACTTATTTAGAAATGGAATGTCATAAATATATTTTCTCCCTTTTTATTTAAACCGTCGCTATTTTCTTCCTAGTTTTCTCGTTAATATTTAACTTTATTATTTATTTGTAATAAATATAGTATAAATCGATTTATGTCTCACAAACGTATGCGAGTGATTAAATTATACAACATCATGTCGAATATGACATTAAGCACGCCTTCAATTATATTATACATATATTTCAATTTATACACCTACTCAAATTGTGTGTCGAACTTACATTAATAATCCGAATTTCGACGTTTATTCAGAGCATAATATGAATCAATTTTAATAACTATTAACAAAATAATAGTTAATTATAGACTTATAGGATACAAACTGATCGGTACTGTGACCATTGAAGAACCTTGCTTCTCCATTGATGCGACTAATATTATTTTCCCGCCACGCCAAGATAATCTTATACAATAATTTAATGAAATGGTTATTATTGTTTTTTTGTATGTTACCCTTAAATGTCACAAGTATTAAGTATTATCGAAACCAAGTGTATTAGAAAGAAGAATTCAATTAAATGATAAGTAATTATATTTTTCAATAAGAAAATAAATTATAATTTGTGACAAATGAAAACGAGGAAAAAAAGTATAATCTTATTAGGACGGATCTTGTATGATTTTGTATTACATGAAAAGAAAAACCATTATCCTAGTAATTAAGTAATTAACTAACCATCTTTATTCACAACGCAATCTTTGGCCAACGCGGTTAAGTAAAGACTAAATAAGAAGCTGTCAATCCAGATTTATTGTATTTTCCTTCTTTTATTTCTGTATAATGTTGACCCCATTGGAAATAACCAATTACATTTTTGACTTTTCTTTAATTAGACTGGTCAATAAAAAATCCTTTAATCTCTTTTTTTCTTCTCCATCCATGCAATAATAATAGTTAAAAAGAAAAAAAGGAAAAAAGGAAAAGAAAATAAAACCTATGAATAGTCAGTCAGCCATCCACCCATCCATTCACTCATAACAAAATATCGCTCCGAGTTAATTATCCAGTGCGTTACAACTCACCTTTATAACATACTCTCCCAACACAAATAAATAAAGAACAACAAAGTCTTAAAACTAAAAAGAAAAAAGTTAAAAAACCATTGACATACCACTAGTTTCGCCCACGAACTATCATTCATTTTAGTGCTCCTCACCCACATCCTCTCTCCCTGTTCTCCTGTTTTCACAAGATATAATTCAGGTATATATATGCCCTCATAATATTTTTGGGTAATTGATTAATATATGAATTTTTATTTAACCGGCTAATTAATAAATACGTGGTTAAATTTTGTTTCAATTTCATTTTGTTATTTTGTTCAGTTATTGGATTTTGGAAATTTTGAATTATGGAATGCATCGAGGCACGAGCGCTGAAATCAAGTTTCCTGTCTCAAATGACCATGAAAACGAATTCACCGATGTTTTACAACGACGACGTTTGGTGTTTGACCGGAATTAACAACGTCGCCTCCGATGATTTCCCCGTCGAGGAACTGCTTAACCTGGACTTTCCCGAAAAAGATTTTCAAGAAGGGTTTGGTTTTTCTCAGGAAGATGAAATTCCACAAAAGGAAAGTTCGAATATTTCTTCGTCTACTTTTTCCGGCGCCGACGAAATTGATAGCCTCTCCGAACTCGCCGTTCCGGTATTTATTTAACTTTTTTTCTATGTTACAATTTTTACCTTAGTTTTTAAGGAGGAAAAAGGTTAAATAAAAATGGAAAAAAAAAAGGTTATATAATTATATAATTATTTAATTCATAATTCTGCCATTTTATTTCTTTTACCACCAATATAACTCAAAATCTCATTTTTCTGTTGATTTAAACATGCTAATTTTTTATTTACCTTTTGGATTTGGTTGCAGGTTGATGATTTGGAAAACCTAGAGTGGTTATCACAATTTGTGGACGACTCAACGTCTGGGCTCTCTTTATTGTGCCCCGCAGGAAGTTTCAAACCCGGGGCAAATTCGGCTAACCGGGTCGAACTGGTTAACGGGCCGCCTCAGGTGATCCGGGCCCCGTACTTCCATGTGCCGGTTCCGGGTAAAGCCCGGAGCAAACGTTCCAGAAAGTCAAGCGGTCGGTCGTGGTCCCTGGCTTCGTCGCCGTTAGCCTCCGGCGACTCAACATCAACGCCGTCATCCTCATACGGCTCTTCCAATTTATCTCCGTTTGTGTTCATGAACCCGGTTCATAATGTTGAGTGGTTGTCCAGCGCGGAAAAACCGGCGGCGAAGAAGCAGAAGCGTAAACCGGAAGGCGACAGCGGCTCGGGCCGTAAGTGTATGCACTGTCAGGTCCAAAAGACTCCACAGTGGCGAACCGGACCGCTCGGCCCGAAAACCTTGTGCAACGCGTGTGGCGTACGGTACAAGTCCGGCCGGCTTTTCCCTGAGTATAGACCGGCTTTTAGCCCGACTTTTTCGCAGGAGTTGCATTCAAATAGCCACCGGAAAGTTTTGGAGATGCGCCGGAAGAAGGAGACGGCGGAGATAGTGGAAATTGGTAGAATGGTAGAACCTGGTTTTGCGCAGGCGGTTCAGAGTTATTGAGCTTTAGATTAGTCTAACTAGACCCGGTTTTCGTAAATCGGTGGTAGTTTAGATGTGAAGTTTTGGTGGGGTGGAGGGTAGGCTCAAGCTGTTAGCCATAGGATAGATTACGGAGGTTATGAATTATTTAGGTTAATTTTCTTTTCTGTTTTTTTTTAATGCAATTCATTTATTTTGCAGTGCCTAATATCAGTTTAATTAAGCAACAGTGATGATATAAATTGGTGTACCTAGTAAGATAACTGTTTTTATTTTTGTGTTACAATTATTTAACACTTCAGCACTTAGGTGATCCATAAAAGTGTTCATAAGAATGGCGTGAAATTTTTTTATCATATCTAATTGAGAAAATATATGTAGATATTTTATGACAAGTGTGCCAATTTGATCGAGCAATTGGTATACCGTATATTTATTCATAAAGTCATCTAATTTCCTACAATTAATAGATTCAACTGATCATTTTTGGGACCCGAATTTGATTTATGAAGAGAAAATGTGACTTTTAAATTAAAAAAAAATATTTTTATTGATTTTCAATAAAATACTGCAATTATTATTATTATTATTATTATTATTTATTTATTGGGTAATGGGTAGTGAGAGATATATCACTTGATATATATATTATCTTAAAAAGTTTGGCAATTTGTTTTGAAAGTCATCCTTCATTGGGAAAAGTTGTAAGGTTGAAGAATTCAAAGCTGTTGAGCGGTTTCTGAACAAATTGCCGTTGAAAAGCCAGGATATATTTGCTTGGGATGGACTGAGATTACCATTTTACCCACAACTGAAATTATTGGTGCCCAACTATTTATGGATGAGAATGGGCCCACTTATGCATTCACGTCATTAGATGGGTTTGGAGCCCACAGTTGTTGTGTGGCCTCTGATGTTGCTTCGAAATATATTTAATTCGAATCCACTACTCCAATTTCTTATCTCACATGGCCCAAACAACTATTACGTTTACGTACAGTATTTATAATCGTTTTTTGCGAACAGTATTTTTAAATTCTACTCTAGTACACCTAAAATTCGGTAGAACCAAGACAAATTACATTGAAAACAAATTGTATTTATTTTAAGTTTTGATCTATAGTTTAAAGGAATGGCCTGTCACAAAACAGTTCTACTTTTATATATAATAGTAAATAATTATTTGAATGTAGTTGAGCGTGCTAAAAAGTTGTTGTGTGACTGCTGTTTGGTAACTTTCATAATCTCTTTTAGTTTTTATTTTCGGAAATTTAAAACTTCAATCTAACTTGGTCTTAACTTAGTTTCATTTTTGTAGGTTGCAGTTTAAATATAGATAATAAGTTAGGTATTATTTAGGTTTTACTTTGGACATAAGCAACTCTATCTCTCCACTTATCAATGTTAGTTTTTTTCTTTTTTTTTTTTTGGATGACGGGTATGGTAGAATCATTCTATTATTTGACATGACTAGAAGTGCATAAAATTGTTCCGGTGAGAATTACTGTGATTACTAACATGTGAACAATTTTTTTTAAAAATTATCTTAACTTATGATGTGTTTGACTATATGCATGCATTTTTCAAATAAAAAATTAACATGAGACGCATCAAAATCACAAAGGGAGTTGGCTAGCATTTATCTAAGACCATCCCGCAACAATTCTCACTCAGAGCATCTTCAATCATAAATTAAAATTTTAGCTATTTTAACCAGCTAAAAGTCCAAGATCTACAAGAACTGGTTGTTTTTTTTGCCATATATTCTATTTAATCTAACACGTACCGTTATAATATTATTTTAAATTATAAATTAAACCCAAATAGAAATCAAATTTAATAAAAATTAAAAGGCAAACACTTGTGTTAGGTCAGATTAACGGGTCATGACCCGTTAGGCCATCTGACCCGATACTATAATGTATTAGTTTTTTTACTGTGATGTATTGGTTTTTTAGTTTTTCATAAATCTCTGACCCGTGCTATGATGTGGTTTTTGTACTGTAATATTTTTGTACTATGATGTATTGATTTTTGTACTATGATGTATTGATTTTTGCATTATAATGTATTGATATGAAATTTTAGCCTAACGGATGATCAGTTAGTTCGGCCTAAAAAGAGTGTTGCCCAAATTAAAAACATAATAAGAATAGTTGACTATTGTACTCTCATGCTAGCTAATAATAGCTAGATAAATTAGGGAAAATTAAATAATTAAATATATTTTAATTCATATTAAAAAAATAGTATAATTTGGCTGAAAATTGAAAAAATTTACGGAGACACCAGTGATAATAGCGTCACTAAAGCGGGACATCACTATCACAAGCCTCCCGCCTCATTTTGCAAAATGAGAAGTTTTTTGGGACAAAATTGAAAAAAAAAATGAAAGAGGGACATCATTGCCACTAGCGTCTCGGGACCAATTTGTAATTAAAGAAAATAGGGAAGCTGGTGGCAACAACGTCCCGAACCCAAATGTAAAAGAAGAAGAAAAATGAAAGAGGGACCATTTAAGAAATATGAAAGAGGTGGCGTCCCAAATTTGGCAAAAAAAAACACAATTTGTTTATTAAATTTAGGTTTTATATTATATAGTTTAGTTTATATGTCAAGATGTTAGAGTTTACGAAGAAAATATAGGTTTTAAATATAAATAAATATTTATTTATTTTATTTTATCCGTAAACACTAACATTTTGACAAATAAATTAAACTATATAATCTAAACTAAATAAACGAAAAATATATTTTTTGGCCAAATTTGAGACCGCCACTTCTTTCAAATTTTTTAAATGTTCCGAAACGTCAATGTCAATGGTGTTTCTCTTTCAATTTTTTCTTTTTTTACATTTTGGTCTTTTTTATTGCAAATTGGTCGCGGGATGCCGGTGGCAATGACGTTCCTCTTTCAATTTTATTTATTCAATTTTGCCCCAAAAATTTCTTATTTTGCAAAATGAGTAGTAGCGTCTCACTTTAGAGACGTCATTATCATTGGCCTTTTTTGTACATTTTTCCAATTTTTAGCCACATTATGCAACTTTTTCATTATTAATTAAAATATATATTAATTATTTAAGTTCCCGCTAAACTAAGCCGAGTTTTTCTAAACTAATTTTTCTAATTTATGGAATTTGCCATGTTGGAGTTGTAATGACAACTTATTACATGAACCCGAATACCCCGATAAAAACTTATTATTGTCCATCAGTGATGTGTGATAATATATTATCTACGATATAATATATGACAAAAATTTAAAAATTAGTGTTTAGTTTTTTATTTTAGGGTTCCCGATAGAAATCTATCTTCGTACCAGTTATATGTGATGATATATGTTAATTATATGCGATGATATATATATATATATATATATATATATATATAATATATATATATATATATATATATATATATATATATATATATATATATATATATATAGGGGTGGGTTCAAATAGAACCATGTCATTATATGCGAACCTGCCGAACTAGTGCTTTTATTATATACCAGCAGTGCTTTTATTATACAATCACAGTGCGTTAATAATATTTTCAGTTATATACACCAATAGTGCTTTTATTAGACAATCCTATTACTTTTAATCAAATAAGAAAATACACAAAAAATCTGATCCATCCATTTAATTAGATCTAAGGCCTATAATTGACCCTAAGTTCACATATAATGACATGGTTCTCATTTGAACCTAATCCTATATATATATATATATATATTATATATATAGTATGTGTGTGTGTGTGTGTGTGTGTGTGTGTGTGTGTGTGTGATGATATGTGACAAAAATTTAGAATTTAAAGTTTATTTTTATATTTTAGCGTTTAGTTTTCATTACAAGGTTTAGTATTCAATTTTTGGAATTTGATTTCATCTTAGTGTTTATTTCTCATTTTATGATATTTGATTTTAAATTTGAAATTTTAATTAATTATAAAAATATTAAAATTATATATGATGATAAATTAAATTATTTACATCTTATAAAGTGCACACACATTAATAATATAATGACTGGTTCGTAAGAACAAGAGTCCTTAATTATTATAGCGAAGTAATATTTAGCCATCCTTCTAAAAACACTATTAGTGATCCTAAATCTAAGTGGTTGTGTTTAAAATTTAGGTAAAATTGTAAAATAGTCCCAGTAACTTAAAGGGTGGTGATAATTTAATATCACTAAATATACTTGGTAGCAAATTTACCCATTAACTTACAAAAAAATAGCAATTTATCACAAATTTTGCCGGAAAAAAAAGTTCGCCGGATTCTTTCATTTTCATGCGAGAAACTATTGACTTTGACCAATTCTGACCAAGTCAACGCTGATGTGGCAAAAAATAATGACAAAAATAAAAAAATTTATTACAAAATCAGAAATTTGTTTAAAATTCTAAAATAATTTTTAAAAAATATTTAAATTAAAAAACTAAACAAAAAGATGGAAAATATGTTATAAAATTTGAGATTGTTTTAAATTTCTAAAAAATACTATTGAAATATAAAATTAAAACAAAGTCTAGGGAAATATTTTAAAATCTGAAACTATTTAAATATAAAAATTTTTATTCAAATATAAAATTAAAAAAATATGAGAGAATATATAATAAAATTTGAAATTATTTGTAGTGTGTAAAAAAATCAATACTAAATATGAAAAAATATTTATTAATAATTAGTTTTTTCTAAATGTAAAGTACTATCTTAAAATACATAATTAAAAACATCCAAAAAATATTTTATAGAAGAAATTATTTTGCATATGAAAAGAGAATGTTTTAAGATAAATCTATAAAATTATTTTATAATACCTGAAATTATTATAAATATTAAAAATATTTTTAAATATAAAAATATTTTCATATTTTTTTTATAGATATTTACCCATATTCTGTTTTGATTTTATATTTAAATATTTCATTGCATATTCAATTTCAAAAACTTTATAAAATCATTTCCAATTTTTTTTTATATTTTAATTACCTTTTTTTAAATATTTCATAAAAATGAATTTTAAAAATATTTTTCAAGTTTTGTTTTAATTTATATTTAAATAATATTTTTTTGGCATATTTAAAAAATCTCAGATTTTATAATATATTTTTTTCTTTTTTAAATATTATAATTTAAAAGATTCTTAAAATAAATTTCTAATTTTAAATAATTTTTTGAATTATTTTTTTCCACATCAGCATTAACTTTGTCAAAATTGGTCGAAGTCAATATTTTTCGCCGGAAATTGAAAAAATTCGGCGAACTTTTATTTTCCGGCAAAATTGAGATTAAATTATTATTATTTTTTTTTATAAATTATTGGGTAAATTTACCATCAAATATATTTAGTAGTATTAAATTACCAACCCTAAATTATGGGGCTATTTTACAAATTTGCCTTAAAATTATAAGGCCCCAATGAATTGTTATGTAACATACGAGTCAAACAGATATTTTGCTCATTTAAATATATGCCATCAACACACTATTTGACTCTTTTAATGGGTGATGACTTGGATTAATTTTCTTTAATTGCCATAATTTCAAATTTGAACAATTTGATGATGAAAGACTTCTTGTTTGCAGTGACTTTGTGTGTGTGTTGGCATAATTCACTTTAAATGGAGGCACGTTTTATGATGTGGCCCTTCCATGAAATTGATCAATTATTGGTGTTGCCATTAAGTTAACAGAGGCATGCCATGTGGGTTTGGTTGCTTTAAATATTTACCCAGTTACCAGAGGGTGCAACACTTGAGCAACTTTAGTATTAAATGATATCATATCAAAAATCGACTTGATTATATATAGTATGAAAATAATAAAAATCTTATTATAATTATAGAATTATGAAAATTAAAAATTCTAATACAAAAATATTTTCATATTATAAAAATTGAGTATAATTAGACAATTTAATCTCATCTTGGTAAGAAATTTTATTAGTCGGTGGACAAGTTTAAATAATATTATAAATAGGAGATTCAAAATCTTATTTCATACCTTCAGTTATCTTATTTCATAAGTTCAATTAACTTTGGTTCTCATGAACCATAGAACTCATAATTTTATGTCGAATAATTCTCTCATCTTCAATTATCATGGATTATGAATCTCTTCTTTACGGATTTTATGGGGAAATAGAGAGGCGAGCTCTTCTTTAGGAGAGGCGGACTTTTATATAGAAGACGGACCCTAAATTGGCAACATGTCTCTCGTTTCTTGTCTCTTGTCTATACGAGTTTTACTCTAAGTTTATTTTAACCTACGTTTTGAGCTCTCGCACACTATTATTAAACTCGAACTGACTTAAGTATCGGAGGGCCTACGTCGGGGCTTTCCGGCTTGGGTTTGTTATGCAGGCTGATCAGGTCGCCAAGAGCTTTTTGAAGGTCTATCAAGTCGCTGAGCACTTATTTCAGGTTATTATTCTCTTTTATTGGTGAATCGATTTTTTTGGTCGCATCAAGTGGCGCCGTCTGTGGGAAAGAGAGACATCGAGTCCTTGAGCAAAAGAGTGAACTCTCGAATTGCAGACTCGCTAATATCACAGATAAATTCTAATTCTATATGACTTTTAAAAAATTGATGGTGTGTTTTACTTATCATAATTGAGAACTCTTATGTGGCAATATATAATGGTCGGTGGGGTATTAATCATGCATGGAGTTGGATAGATTGGTCTTGTGATTCTTTCACGTATTTGATAGACGATGGGGTATTAATCACACATGGAGAATTTTAATTGACGTTATTTGATGTGGTTTAATACTTGGCAGTGGGAGTTTATTTGAAATGGTTTAGTTTTATGGGGATATGCATGTGGTTTATTTATATGTGGTTTAATTCTTGATTGAAGGAACTTATTTTAATAAGTTGCCTGGAAGATATGTATATATATATATATATATATATATATATATATATATATATATATATATATATATATATATATATATATATTAATGTGCTTTAATTGGATTTATATGGTTATATGGTTCATTTTGTCAATTTGGTATAGTATTATTTGGTTTGTTTGGCTTATATGGGTTAGTCGATTTTCCATATATTATTTTAGGTTTATATGGTTTATTTGGTTTAATGGATTTATATGGGGATTATTGTTATGGTATATGGTTTTGTATTGATGTTATTTTGAAGGGTTAATTTATTTTGCTGCCCGAAATCTAACTCGGGAATGGTCAACTCAACGCGACGAGGTCGCCAATATTTAAGGCTATATATCAGGTCGCGTGTCTAAATATTCAAGGAGATGTGATCGTAAAATTTTTTCTACCTAATAGTAAAGTGGTTGCGCAATTGGATATTCGAGAAAAGGTGGATTTTTTCATGGCATCAATATGACTACGTATCAGGTACGCTCGTTTAAATCTCGCAAAAGGGAAAGTTTTCTATTACCTACCTTATTTACATTCAATCAACTATAACATGGGAAAATAGCTTATTTATGCGATTTAATATGATTTTTGATTGATTCAATATGCCAACTACCAAACACTATAAGGAACAAACACATACATTGTTCATGTTGCGACCTCAGCTTTATTCTCGCGACCTCAGCTACGACCTCATGCAACCTCATTACATAGAAATATATGGTTTATTTGACTTAGACATGGGCTAAGTAGTTTTCTTGGTCACATATGGTCTAATTCTATTGGTGATGCGACCTAGTTGATTTCTTTGTTCGCATTATTTGAACATGGGAGACTGAGTAGTTTTATTGGTCACTTGTGATCTAATATGGACTATGGTATGAGATCTCTGCGGATTAAAGGTATGGTATGGTTATTAGCTCATGGTCAACAAGTTTATGGTTATAAGGCGATGCTTAACTAATATTCCAGGGTTATGGTTTATGGCATGGAATGACTTTTTGGCCAACCTGTTTTAGGTCGAATAAGTAGTTCATGGTTTCTCGGCTGAAGTATTTTAGGTCGGATAAATGAAATTTTTATTTTTTTATATATATTTCACCTGATTTCGTACCTTAATCAACTAGAATATGGGGGACTAGCTGATCGACATCAAAAATCAACTTGATTATATATGGTAAAAAAATAAAGAAATGGGTAGAAGGTTCTAGGTCTCGACAGGTTGAAAACATGGTGATAATATATTTTTATGGTTATTATGAAATTATGAAAACTAAGAATCCTAATATGAGAATATTTTCTTATTATGAAAATTGAGTACAATTAGAATATTTAATCCCATCTTGAGAAGGAATCATATTAGTTGGTGGACAAGTTTAAATAATATTATAAATAGGGGATTCAAGCTCTTATTGCATTCCTTCAATTATCTTATTTCATAACTTTAATTAACTTCAGTTCTCACAAACCATATAACTCATAATATTATGTGGAATAATTCTCTCACCTTCAATTATCATGGATTATGGAGCTCTTCTTTACTGATTTTATGGAGAAATGGAGAGGCGAGCTCTTCTTTTGGAGAGGCAAACTTTTATACAGAAGACGAGTACCCTAGATTGGGAACACGTCTCTTGTTTCTTGTATCTTGCCTATACGAATTTTATTCTAAGTTGATTTTAACCTACATTTTGAGCTCTCACACACCATTATTAAACTCGAACTGACTTAAGTATCGGAGGGTCTACGCCGTGGCTTTCCGGCTTGGGTTTTGTTTTGCAGACTGATCAGGTCGCCAAGAGCTTTTTGGAGGTCTATCAGGTTGGTGAGCACTTATTTCAGGTTATTATTCTATTTTCTTGGTGAACCAGAGTTTTTGGTCGCATCACTAAATGTTGTCGTAGTAAAATACGTATCAAATTATCAAAATCAACATTTTGGTACCTTTCGATCTCTAACGTATCATGTTATAATAAATATTTAGATGATGTGTTTATAATTAACTAGTTTTTTTTACACCCGTTCGATGCATGAATATAGAAATGCAAATTATATGAATATTACTTTTATTATTATTTACTACGTGAAGATATAAATAAACAGAGAGATAGAGATGGAGAGAAATAACTAAAAAATTCACACTACATAAATTATAGATCGAATCCACACTATATACATGAACGTTAAGATTATACATTACTGAATACTTCTTTGTACACTACATTATTGGTCATGTTCGATCCATATAGTCATCACCACAAACTAATATTTTTCAAACCCTTTTCAATGGGTGACACGCAACACAACAACATATAACTAATCATGACTGAACACGAAATTCTTCAGATAAAGGTCGACATTCGAAAGTGATTGACCCTAACTCTTATTTATCGTCATCGCATATGAAATCATGAGCAAAAATTGCCTTCTTTGAAACTTGAAGGTATCCTAACGTCAGGAGGCGTTAGACTCATGCGGGAAAGCAACACCTTTCGCCTGCCTTTGCACCAATTAGAATTTTGCATTTAAGAATGTGCGTGGAAAGTCTTGAATTCAAATCAATACATTACCTAGGGATGACAATGGGGTGGGGCAATTCGGAGCGGGGCGACCCGTATGAATAATTTTTATTTTTAGTTATAATAATTATTAATACAAAAGCGAAGGCGTAAGGGCTGAGGCTTAACCGCCTAGTGTTCTAATTCCCCGAGAATTTCAATTACCCTCATATTCATCACTGTAGGAATTGAGTTCAAGCTTTCCCCAGTCCCTTCTCATCAATGGACTCCTGACGTATATGAAGGAGTGTTGTTCAAGCCCGACCCATCTCTATCCATCTCTTTTCTTTACTTGTAGGAATAAATATATGGGTCAATTCCCATATAGACTGTTAGTGAAATATTTTTTCCCAAATAGGTCGTTGAAATCTCAACTTCCCATTTAATCCATAAATTATATAAGAGTACTAAATTACCCTTTATAAATATTTTATTTTGTTCTTCGAAAATTCAGAACTACTCGTGTAAAATTCAGAACTACTTATGTACATTCATAAATACTCGTGTAAATTCAGAACTACTCGTGTAAATTTCAAAACTACTCATGTAAATTCAGAACTATTCGTGTAGATTTCAGAACTACTCATGTAAATTCAGAACTACTCATATAAATTTCAGAACTACTCATCAAAAATTCAGAACTATTCGTGTAAATTCAGAACTATTCGTGTAAATTTCAAACCTACTCGAAATATTCAGAACTACTCAATTAAATTTCAAAACTATATCATGTAATTGATCGGTCAAGTTCCAAACTACATAGAAAATAATCATAATACATTGAGAAATTTTATACTACATTTTCATAAGATACACTTTCATCAACTCCAACTTCAACATTAATGGTCTACCTAACCCAAACTACATAGAATGCATTTTCAAATCTACATATTCCAAACTACTAATTCAAATTCAGAATACATAACACGAATTCCAAATGCCTTTACAGTTTGTAATTATCCAAACTACTTATACAAAACTACTTATCTAAACTATCTCACTAACATATTGCAAACTACCTATCTAAACTACTTATTCAACATGCAATTTTTCAATAGAGTAGTTTGTAATTTCGAAATGACAATTTCAAGAAAAACGACTGACCGCCCGTCGTCAAGCGTCAAATTAAATATTTATTTTTTCTCAGCTTCTCTCTACCAACTAGTAGTAGCGATAAGTAAGGGTCGATCCCACGAGGAGTGTGGTTAGATTGTGATGATTCGTATTTTATTTAAATAAATGATTGGGTTACGGAACTATGAATTAATTCAACTTAATAAAATAAACAAGCAATTAAACTAGCAAAAGAACAATCAACGAAGAATTCAATAATAATAAAGGCCTAGTTCTAGTTCAGTTTCCACCCTCGATTCACTCATTTGACCAACCACAACTTCGTAATCCATTCATCACATGCGATTAAAAACCTTAAGAAGCAATAAGCTCTGCTACTCGAATTTACCCTTACTGTGTACTCAATTAAAATAAACTCTTTAATTGAATCTAATTATTGAATAACCAAGAATAAGCTCTCTAGGTTCAACCCAACAACAGCATTAATAATTAGGCAAATAGATTAATCTAGGTAACAAACGCATAAGCTCGGTTCATTCAACCTATGTTGTGTTGTCCCTAACGATTTACAATCATTAGTTGTTTCAGAGAAATAGTAATTACGACAATTACACGTGAAGCAATCCTATTCCTAGCAATAGATAACCAATCCCTAATCTAGGTGATCAAGCCAAATTAAGAATTAAGCAATCATAAATTGAAAATAGAACAACACAAATAATCGCATATGACGAACTGAAAACAATATTGCATAAATCAATTAAACATAGTTTCACGAGGGTTTCAACATCCCTAGAACTAGATAATAGGCTTACTCACTCATGGATTTAAGAAAATAAAAGAAAAGATTCATATAAACAAACATAATCCTTGATAAAATAGGAGAGACGATGTGTTGAACTTGAATCTTGCGTCTTGGGACGTCAATCTTCAAGTTCCCTTGCGTATGGATGACTTGGGACGAGTTGGAACCTCTCTGGACCTCCTTAGAACCCTAGGATATGTTATATTATGCCTCTGGGACGAAATAGGGTCGGGGTTTATATAGAATTCCTCTTTCTTGCCGCCCAAGATTCGTCCTAAAATAATTCTACCGAGTCGGCGTCGACGGAGCGTTCGACTGACGTGAACCGGCCCTCGGCGTCGACGCGAATCACCTGCCTGCGTCGTCCAGCGTGTGTCGACGTCGATGCTTCAGAGCATGAGCGTCGACATAGCGTCGACTCGTGGGCATCGACATCGACGCTTCAGAACATGAGCGTCGACGGAGCGTCGACTCATGGGCGTCGACATCGACGCTTCAGAACATGGGCGTCGACTGACACGAACCAACCTTCAGCGTCATACCGCACATCGCGTCGACTGACGCGAACCATCCTGGGCATCGATGCGTTCATCGACGCACCATTCTGAATCTTGAGTTTTCTCTCCTCGATTCGTCAATCCTCGTTTCTCTACTTCCTTGAGAGACATCCTTCGATAAATATATCACCAAATACTGCAAAATAGAGAAGAAATATACGATTGGTGCTTGATTGCTCATAATAAACAATTATACGAGAAATAAGCATATACGATAATATTAAGCACATAAAATCAACGGAATTAAACCGTCAATTAGCGTATAATTTTCCGTTTGTCAACGACATCGATGAGCACAACGACAAATGCTATTTACACAAGCCGATGATGCCACGGCACCCGCATTCCACTCGATCCGTGACCGTTTCGCCTTCAAGCGCAACAGTAGCTATAGCACCCCCGCCGCCACCGCGTTTTCGCGTTCCTCCAAGGCGGCCCCGTCCTCGCACAAGACATCTCGATCTCACCAACTCCAGAAAATTCCTGGGGGACAAATCGCAAATTCAGCATCATCAAATAAAAGCTCATATGATATATCAATTAGAACTCGAGCAGTCATACCATCTCATCAGATGTCAGTGTACCAGTCTTGTCAAAACAGCATATATCAACCTGCAGACAAGAGAAGGTCATAATTGGAACAAGCATTGGTATGATGAAACTACTTGCATATATTGTTAGTCGTAAGATGATTGCTCATTAGAATAATACAAATATTGAAACACTAACTTGAATTATTTGAGTTGTAACTGGTACATAGGCTCTAGGATGCTTTTAACTTATTTGAGTTGATGGCAACAATAATAATGGCACTAGTACATACGATTCCGAAAGTTGCAAAGACTGTCAACTGATAATCCACCTAATCACTATTTCAATGAAGAAATAATCATAACCAATAATCTTAAGCTACGGCAAAGGAAAATATCATTAACAAAAACAGAGATTCTGTGATTTGTATCCTAGACACCGTCGTAGCCCCAATCGGGGAGGATCTTGTGGCCGGGGGCAGAGATTGGGTTGAGGGGGTCATTGATTGGTACCCAGCGGCATTGGTAGGGTTCCCGACGGCGTATCACGCGTGGCCTGGAAATTGCTCTCCATTTTTCTCGCAACCATTGTCGGAATCATCACCCAGCCGTTGCCGCTGGGCGCCGTCGCGCTGATGGGCCTCGGCGCGTGTGTTTTGACAAAAACCCTAACATTCGCCCGACGCATTTTCAGCCTTCGGCGACCCTATACCCTGGCTGATCGCACTCGCTTTCTTTTTCGCTCGAGGGTTTATTAAAACCGGTTGGTTTTCAGCGAAGAGTTCTAGGTGTAGGGTTAGTTTTGACAATTTAAATGTATTTATTGATTAAATGGGAAGTTTTTGGCTTATATGGGAATAAAAAGAGTCATTGGACTACATGAGAATTGTCTTTTATGTTTTAATAGTATATGGGAATTTTCCCTAAATATATTACTATAAAAATTAAATATTACACTACAAATTTAATAAAAACAACAATAAACAAAGATAAAAAGTAAATTTATTAGCTTATTTATAAGTTAAATCATTTATTTTATTTTATTCATGTATATTATTTATAAAAGAAATATCATTATCAATGTATAAATTCTAAATATAATATTAAGTGTATAACAAAATATAAATAATCATATAAATTATATATGTATAACATATAAAAAATTAAAAATATTGTACGAGTCGGGGCGGGCTGGGTATCCGCAGGGCAAAAGTGGTACACGGACCCGCACCGTCCCACACTGCAGCGGGGCACGGGTCGGGGCGTCCCAAATGGCGTGGGCCAGATCGGGTAGGGTCGGGCCAGAATTGTCGTCCCTAACATTACCAGATACATGCTTTTAATTAAAGAAAATATATTTAATAATATTTCCGCATAATACATTTAAATTAATATAATATTATAATAAGATATTATTCTAATATCTTATTTCAATTCAAAATTAATAAAGTATATACATACATACACATATACATACATGCTCTATTTATATACATTAAAACGAATAAAATTATTATTATAATATCTTATTTCAATTCAGAACTGTATACAAAATCATATGAAATATCCAATATTATTGTTCTAATATCTTGTTTCAATCCAAAATCAATAAAGTGTATATATACATACACATACCAAAAAAATATACTTATAATTCAATGTAAGAAAAAATAATATTATTTTATTCTAGTAATAATTAAAATAAATACTAAATTTGAAGAAGCAAAACAAAACAAAAGAAAATACATAGGCACATTAATCAAATATTATACTATATAAAATATTTAATTTATTTATTTTGTATAGATAATAGTTTAAATTTATATATTTTAAATTAGAAATACAAATAAAAATATTTTTAGGAGCCCAATTGATAAATAAAATTCTAATCAATTCGGCCCAATTGTTAAAACCCAACTAAAAAGCCCTAACCCGTTTCAGAATCTCACCCATGTAAATTCATCTGTAAATCGGATGGTTTATACATCCCACACCACATCCAACGGTCTCAATCTGCCCTCCCCAAACTAACCCTACTATAAATACCGGAACCTTACTTCTTCGCCCCATTCGCCACCCCCACAAACCCTAGTTGTCATCCGTCCCCCACAAACCCTAGCCTTATCCAAACTGTCGAAACTGGAAACCAAATCCGTCGCTCCGAACCTAACTACAGACCCCATCAAGCTTCACCGCTCGCACACAACACGAACACCTTCTCTAGTCTGTAGTCTAACTCCGCCGCTCCTTCGCCAACTCCGTCTGACTAAAATCCACCGTTCACACACAGCACAAAAACACCATGAGTTTCCAAACTCTACCTCAGGTTACATCCGCCATCTCCCTCGCATCCCATCACCGTTCACACACACCAAACAACACCATAAGTTTCCTATTTGATTCTAAAGCACCACTCAAATTAGATTAGATCTATGACAGATTTAAAGTTTTAACGGTTTTTGGATCACATGAAGTGAGTGTTGTTTTCAACTTTCGAGAATAACTTATCAGGTAATTTAAAAAACTACTCCCAGTATTCTTGATTGAAATAAATACAATTTTTTGTGTTTTAATATTTATCTTTGCTTATATCTTGAATCTTATTTGTTTATTCAGGATCTATTTACCGAAGTACATCGACGACAACGGATCCAGTCCAATATTGAAATTTTAAATAATGGGCCAAACAAAGATAAAGATCGATCCAGATTTAGCCCATCTTAAACAGGTCAAAGTCTCGATTTTACTAAGGCCCATTTAGATCCATGTTTATATATGAAAATCTTGATTTGAGTTATAAATTAAATAATCATATTATGCTTGCAATCATTTTTTAAAACAATGTCTAATTTTTAATTAAAAAAATGCTACTGCATATCATCATTTGAATTAATTTTTTATTTACAATTTTTTTTTTAAAAAAAAAGTAATTTGATTATATTCGTATAAAAATGACATTCAAAATATCCAAACTATCTGATAGCATCCAATTTTATCAGTTATTTGTGATATTATTGTTCATTAATTAAAGATATACATGTCAGGGCAAATGGAAGGGATGGAGTACAGTGTACTACTATGCTGCTACCGGTGAGCTGGATTCACAATAACAATTGTCTCAAGTGCAGATCCTCAGTAAGAAGATAAGTTATTATTATGTTATTAAAACCATATGGGAGTTGCTGCATGTACAATTATCTGAAGGGTTTGCTTTTATTTTCAAATACTTACTTAGTTTTCTGATAATCGTGCTTAGTGATGAAATCAATTGTGTTTATTGAGTTGGAATTCAAAGTTGTACACCAATGTGAATTTTTGTACTGATAGGCCCGATGATTGTAACTTATTAACATGTTTTATGTTATATGATTGCTATTGTTTGGTATGTGCTTTAGTGAGGACTTCATTGTATGTACAATTCTATGAACAACTTTTTATATTTAAATAGAGATATATTTTATGACAATATTTTCCTGCCAACACTATCAAAGAAATGTCCAGAAACATACTGCATCTATTCTTGATTTATGTGGGGTGTATTCATTTTTTAATTTTGCATGTTCTTTGATCTCTATAGTAGGACTTGATTATGTTAATACATCATCAGTAATCTATGAGGCTAATTGAAATGTAGTTTGTTTTTATAAAACAATTTTACATGAAAACTATTTATGTTTTAAAATATAAATATTTCCTTTTGGTTTGAGTATATTTATAGGACTGAAGTTAAAAGGTAAAACATATTTTATTCACTTGACTCCTATTTAATTTTTAACTACACTCAATAACACATAAATATAATCTTAATTTGTGTAGTTCTAAATTGCAGGTTTAAAGGATTGACAGAAAAAACAGGTACAGTATGACAAACTCTTTAATCCATTAAGTTTAAAATATAATCTAGTTAAAAAAAGAAGAATAGTTACCTTGTCAAGTGTTGTTTGTGTGTGCTCTTTTTCCTATTAAATCGGTCTTCCTCCTCGTATCAATTCCTCACAGTGCGCTGCTACAAATATAATTACCTGTTATATGTTTGCATATGGATGTCTAGTTGTGTGTGTGTGTGTTTTCTTGAAACTGTGATAAACGAAACTGATGTGCGATGATAGAATTTATGTTGTTAGGGTTTATTATTTTGCAATCTGTGATAATCTTTATAGGCACAAAGAGGAGTATTTAAAATAAATATTTTGTGAACTGAATCAAATTTTTTGCACTTACATTTTGTTTTAGAAAAGTTCGTCCGCAAGAGAACGGAGCAATTGTAAGTGATAAGTTTGACTCGAGTCAAATCTCTCGAGGAATACTAACCGGAAGCAATCTTCGTGTTTGATTCACGAATGAGAAAACAACGAAAACTATTATAAACACACGATCAAGTTTTGGTTTTAAGGTTGTAATGTCTAAGACGGTTATTTAAATGACGAGAAACAAAATCGACAACTTTGAAAATATTAATAAAATGGGGGTATAGAGCTCTAGAATCATCTCCACGATCAATTGACATTTGGTTGTCAGTCCCAACTTGTAGATTAAACACCCAACAATATCCATTGATGGATCTAAAATCATCCAGGCACTAGACCCATGAATTCTAACCAACAACCATCAAGAAATCCAATAACATAAACAGAAAACAAGCATGAACATGATTAAAGATAAAAAGTTGAAAGAAAGCAACAATGGAAAAATAAACTTTGAATAACAATAATTATTATCATCTGAATTCCTGACAATCACATAACATAAAACTATGAGAAACGCAAGAAACACAATTACGAATCAAGAACATCAAAAAGCAACAAGAAAACTCATAATTAAAGAACACAAGAAATTAGAATAATTAAAGGAAAAAAAATGAAAGCTTACTAATTAAAAATGAAGAATCTCATCGTTTAAACGAGGAAATAAGCGAATTGAGACTAAGCTACGTCCAACATCCGATCAATGCTTAAAAATCTATATTCTACTTAAAAGCTAAAAAGTCGGAAATTAATGAAGAACAATGGAAAAGTTAAGGAAAAAGAGATAGAGATTGACTGGGCATTCAAACCCTATATGGGTTCATAAGCTTCCGTTTCTAAGAAGAGAGGTTGTATTTATAGGGCTGAAACCGTGAGCAAAATAGTCCTTTTGCCCAAAATGGCTTGACCACCGATGCTGGAAAATAGCCTCGACGATGGCGCATCGATCGGTGGTTGTGCTTTGCAGGTTCGAGTTGTATTTTTGTTAAATCGAGCCAGTTGTGATCCTCGGTAACGCTCTTATGCTTGATCGACTACCCTGGAACAAATAAAAGCAAAATAACATAAAAATCTTTAAAAAGTAAGAGAGAAATACGAAAAGGATTAAAAAGACGACAAAAGTTATGAAGACGCAAAATAAGGAAAACGGTACAAAATACGACTAAAACCCAACTAAAGCACACAAGACAAGACACCAAAATATACAAAAATCACACACAAATATGTACAAATCATGAATCTAGAAGATACGCATTATATTTAATAAGTAAATTTAAGCGTCTATCTTCTCCGGTAAATAGACTCTTCAATTATCAAGATTCTTACAAATATAAATTACTTTTAATATATCGGGAGGGTTTACTTGGAAAATATGATAAATACATTTCTATTAATAAATATATTATTTCACAAAACTTCTCACTAATATATAAATATAATTTAGCTATAAAATTTCAAATGAAAATATAATTTCGGAATTACTTTTAATATTGAACAAAAATGTGATGTACTGTATTTTCTTTATTTAGGATTCTATTTTGCGTACATTTTTTACTGGTTGAGTTTAGAGTGAAAAAATCGATATTCTGCATCACAAATTAAATGTCTTTAATTAGACAAACAAATCATATGAATAAAAAACCTGATTTATTGTATTTTCATTGTGAATGATTCTAATTCTGCAAGTAAATCGGATTAAATCAACCATCAATTTTTTAAAACAAAATTATTGTGAAAGATACCAGATTTCTTAGAGTTTAATTATACAAGGAGATCAATATTTTTTCAATTCGATATGCTTTAATGTTTTATTATTTTTTTGCCAGATTAGTTATATTTGAGGCATGTAAGTTATTTAATTTTGATGTCTTGCTTTGTTTTTTGGATCCCAATTCTTTCTTAAGGCCTGTAATTTAATTTATTTTCATTATTCAATTTTCTTTATTCGGGACATGTAATTAAATTTATTTTTATGATTTCTTTTATTATGATTGCTTTATCTATTATTTCAATTTAAAGTACCAAACAATACAGTTTATCTTAATCAAAATCTGAACATTTAACTATTATACAACATAGTTAATTATTGTAATCAGTAATTAGATGATAGGAAAACTGATTATAAAACATAATAATTGAATATACATATATATATATATATATATATATATATATATATATATATATATATATATATATAATTAAAATTGTGAGTTTTGGGTAGTTAAAAAGTCAGTTTATGTGGCTCAAAAATTTGAAATTATGAGATTTCAAAAATCGAAACTGATTTTTCAAAATCTGAATTTAGAGCTTTAAAAAATTCAAAAACTTTTGGTTCACAAATTCGAAAATTTAAGCAATCATACCCTACGTTTTAGCCATAATACCCGAAATTCAGCTACTCCTATTGAAAATTTAAAAATACATGATTGCATTTTTGAAACCTATGTTGAAAAGTCAACAATTGTGTGTTGTGAGATTTAGATTTATAAAAAATAAAAAATTGAAAAGTCAACAATTGTGGCTTTGCGCAAAAAAAGTTTCTTTTTGGGGAAATAAAATAGTTTTGGAGGGAACCGAAACAATTGCCTCATATAGCCAATACTGTTACTATATATATATATATATACTAGTTTAACACTCGTGTATTACATGAGATTTTAAAAATATAACTATAAAAAATATTTGTGAAGATTATAAAGTTTTAGATTTAAAATAAAAAAAATCGAAAGGATATTTTTTCAACTCGTACCATGTTCAGTTTATTAATTATTATAATTATTAATTAATATTATATTTTAATATTTAGATTAGATTCGCTAATAATTATATTTATATACTTATAAAAATTCAAAAGATGTCACATTTTCAACCCATCTCTAATCTATATTAATTATTATTAACTATTTCTATATTTGTATGTTTAGATTAATTTTGTTAATAAATATACTTTGAGAATCTCAAAAGGTGTCATACGCTAAAACCTTATCGTATTGTGTCATTGTCTATAAATATTAATTAATTATTATTATATAATTTTATTTTTTTATATTTATATTGAATTCATTACTAGTATTTAGTTGCATACTCCAATTATCGCAAATATATCATAATTTATGCAGAATATTTAAAACTTCAAAAATAAATTATTTCAATTTTTATTATAAATACAATTCATTTAGTTATTTTCATAAATAGGGTTTTTTTATGTGAATAGAATTATTTCATATGTAGTTTTTTCTTTTAATTAAAATAATTAATTTATATTTTTTTTTACTAATTATAATATTAGGAGTATAAAAGAGAATTATTGAATTGGACAAAACATAATAAAAGAAAACTATTAAGTTAGTCAAAATATAATAAAAGAAAAATATTAAATTAGGCAAGATACAATAAAAGGAAAACATTAAATTAGGTATATAAGGCTCAGATGACACATAAGCAGCCAAAGTACGAAATCTTTTATTATCCAAGCGAAGCATACGAAACAGGCACATAAATTAGAAGAATCTTGCATTAATATATATTTGTTTAACACTCGTGTATTATACGGGACTTATCAAAAGATAAATATAAAAGATATTTGTGATAATTACTGAATTTTAAATCTAAAATAAAAATTAAAATAATGTATTATCAACCCGTGCCTTGTACATGTCTAATCTATTTATTAATTATTATAAATATTAAATAATTTTATATTTGATGTTTACATTAAATTCATTAATAATCTTATTTACATACTTACAAAAACCCAAAAGGCGTCACATTCTGAACCCTTGTCTAATATCTATTTTATTAGTTATTATTATTATTAAATTATCTTATCTATTAATACTTTGAATAAATTCATTAATAATTATTAATTACATACTTTGAGATATTCAAAAGATGTCATACTTTCAAACCGTGTCGCATTTTACTGGTGTCTAATCAATGTTTATTAATTATTAGTATATAATTTAATAATTTTATTTTTAGATTGAATACATTACTAATATTTAGTTACATACTTAAATTATTGTAAGTGACTCATATTTTACCTATATAGAATATTTGAAACTCCTATAATAAAATTATTTTAAATTCTATTATAAATAAAACTTATTCAATTATTTTCATAATAAAGTGTTTCTTTTTTTGTAATTAAAACTATTTCATATGTAGTTTGTTTTTAATTAAAATAACTAGATCTTATCTACTAATTATATACGACTTATTTATATTTTTTTATCGGGAGAATCAAAGAAAAGTATTGAATAAGGGAAAATAAAATAAAAGAATTAAATTGGGTAAGATACAATAAAAAGAAAATTATTAAATTAGGTATATATTAGGCTCGGATGACACATAAGCAAACGAAGCACCAAAATTTTTATTTCTTAAACGAAGCATACGAAGCAGACATATATGTTAGGAGGATTTTACATTAATATATAGATGTGATATATATATATATATATATATAGGTGACAACAGTTAATGACGAAATTTCTGATGTTGTTTTAATAGACATGTATTGCTAACTTTATTCACCGCCGGTGCTAAATGATGAACAATTCAGTACTATTTATGAAATTGACATAAGTTTAAAAATACCATTATATTAATATATTATTAATTTAATTATGGATTTTGTTCTATTACCCAACTAATATGGTACTAATATGGTATCTCCTCAACCATCAACATTATCTAGTTGTGCAATGTTAGTTTGGGCCTTTTGTCTTCACATATGAGTTCTCATTGAAACCCTCCCGTAATACCAAATAAGTATGAAAGTTATTTCATGAACAAAATATGAATATACAACTCAATATTATTATTGAGTACAAAATATCATAAAATAACTAATTAACAATTATATTTGATTTATTTAAATAGTAGTTAAATCTATCTAAATAATTTATTGATCGTAGATAACTTTATAAGTATATATAATATTATTGATTATGTTTACATTACTCACACACACATAAATAGATATATTATTTAAACTAAGTACTTAAGAAATAAAATTTATAAACTATTTAACAAATACTGACTAAAAATGATAAATCGACAAGGTAATTGTTCAATTTTATCGACCAATGGGTCAATTACTAACCTGAAAAGAAAATGAAAAAGTAAAAATAACAGTTATATAAATAATTAAGTGAACAATATAATTTTTTTAATAATTTCGATAACTTAATGGGCGATTTAGTAAGTGTTCAAGAATATAATAAAACTTTCCCATTATCTAACTAATACAATCATTTTTCCCATTTTTCTAAAATCTTACTCTTATATTTTGATATTTATTATAACTTAATAATAATTTGTGTGTGTATCACACACACACATACCCTTTCATTGTTTTTCGTTTCGTTTCACCAGTGAATAAAAATGGACCGTGCTCATCCCTAATACCAACCAATAGCATTATACTTAAAAAATTAATGTGTTAATTAATGGCTTTTATTACTTAATAACCTAAGGCTTAAAACATAGGAAAAGTCTATAGTGCCTTCAAGGCACCATACCTCCACCCCTCCTGCATTTACAACCTTAGATCTTTTAATATAAAAAAATCTAAACTTGATCTAATGGTTACTATTGAGCCCGTAAAAAGGCAAAAAAAAAAAAAAAAAAAAAAAAGACAAAACACTAAAATAGTGATTGGTTATGGTCTAATATTTTCTTCACTCAAAAAAAAAAAAAAATACAACTCAAAAAATTTCCCAAAGAAATTTCTTTCATTTCTCTTTTTTATTTTCTCTCTCTCTCATCTTTTAAACTATCATTAACTTCTCACCACACAATAATTTTTGTATGCTCACTCTCACTCTCATCTATCCACTACAATAGTTTCCCACCACACTAAAATCTTTGTGGATCCATTTGAAATTTTCTGATTACC
>BMAC01000116.1:1241734-1286612 GCA_014905375.1 Phtheirospermum japonicum
TWATTTTGGAAGTCTTTAATAATTATTATAATTTTATTTATTATTTTTATATTTCCCAATTGTATTTATATTGAATAATTAATTTTCAATCAACTAATTTATAAATAATTACTTTAGAATTAGCTGCCCGCCCCTAATTTCATTGTGCTCAATCATATGTACGGCAAGAAACAATTTGAATCCCAAAACTTATATAAAAGAGCTAATGTTAACCATCATATGGAGGTGTACTTTGCAGATAGGTATATCAATTAAAACCATTAGAAAGATAAATTATGTAAAAAAAAATATATACATATCATATATAAATATATCAATGTATAGACATGTATAGGTATGATATACATTGTATAACAACTAAAATATACTCCCTTTGTTTCACAATATAAGTCGTTTTAGAAAAAAACACACTTATTAACAAATCTAGATAAATGAGTAAATATTAATTTTTTATTTTCGTAAACTACCCAACTTTCTTTTATCTTACTCTTTCTCCTCAAATATCTCTATTTCCAATTCACTTTTTACCTTTTTCTTTCCCTCTCTTCTCAAATATCTCAATTTCCAATTCACTTTTTACCTTTTTCTTTCTCTCTCTTCTCCTAAATTTGTGTCAAAAAAACAAAACGACTTATATTGTGAAACAAGAATTTTACTCTAAAACGACTTATATTGTGAAATAGAGGGAGTATAAGAGTGGTACACCATATAAGTTGAGCCGAAAGGCTTTTGGCTGCGGTGGAGTTTTCGACTAATTGTGATCAAGTTATTGGGGATTTGAGTGTTTGGAAGTTATTTTTGGTAACTTTGATTAGACATGCTATCGACGGTTACGTTTAGCCGGTTAATCGTCGGTTTTTAACCGTTGATCGGTTACTGTTAATCGTTGACCACCGGTTTCGGTTAAAATCGTAACCGTCAACCGAATTTCAGCGGTTCTGTTACGGTTAAGGTTCCCGGTCAACCGAAACCGCGGTTATAACCGTCGATTAACCGGAAAAAAATTTTAAGAAAAAATTGGGTGGCGATTTAACCGGTTAACCGAAATTGGCGGTTATAACGGCTAGTTTTTTAAATTATTTAAATTAAAAAAAAACGGTGGTTAACTGCCGGTTCGGTTAACCGGTCTATATTCAATATTCGGACGAAAGTGTATGACACCTTAATCCGCAAAATGGAAGAACAGGTCAAAACCAACCTCAATGTTTTCAAAAGATTTGGTCCGAACATATTGAGATCGATTCTCCAAACTAGGTTCGAACAATATGAACCCTAAATTGGGGTCTTGCCCGTGTTCAGTGAATAAGCGATTTACAACTCAATTTCGATGCATAATTCAACGCAAACCACAATTTGAACTACAAATTATCAATTTTAAACACATATTTCTTGCACAAATCTTGTACATCTATCATATTTTCACGACAATTCCAATTAACTTCAAAAAATATATTTATCTAACGTGTTAGATTGTCTCTCTCAAGCATTTTTATATAGTCGGAGCAAGCCTCAGGTCTCTAGTGGAAGTGGTCGCCGAGAGAACTCCCTCTCTCGTTCTTTTCAGCCTTCTCGTATTCGTATTGGATGGATTTATATGTGTCGGTGGATTGTGTGTAAAAAAATGACGCAAGCAAAGGTGAGTGTGAGTTATAACTATATTTTTGAAAAACTGATGGGGCGGGTATTTAAGAAAATGTGTGGGAAAAGTAACCCAATGAGTTCCAGTGACAGCACCCATTCTCAAATAACATGATTTAATTCACAACCCGGGGCCCGAGCCCAAATATTAAGGGCCAAACCCATCCTTCGGCATCATTATGGTTATGCCTAGGGGTACGCCAGTTCTTATTATTACTATCATTCATATTGTACCACAAATATAATAATAATAATAACTAGAACAACGAATAATAGTAGGTTTTATTCACAATATCATTTCTATGTAGATAGAGATGTTCAATGATTTGGCCAAATCAGTTCCGATTTGATTAATTGTTGACCACCGATCGAATCGAATTGTTCATCGTCGTTTCAAACCGAAACTGGAACTGCCAATAAGGCGGTTCGACTTCAGTTTGAACAATTTTCAAATCGTGAATCGGCGGTTCAAACCGCCATTTTTTTTTTCTCTTACACTTATAAAATATTCATTTTTTAAGTCATTTTTGATACTTTATCTTATAAGTAATAGTCCAACGGTCGCGATGGAGATATTAATCGTTATTGGATCTAGCAACAATTCGATAAGTTGGTGATAACTTATATCTTTCGCCCTCTCTAAGGTAAGTAAGATACGAGGAGATTATGTGTACTTTGATTTTAAGGTGAGAAATTACAATTTAATATATAATTTATTTTAATTGTTTAAAGTAACATTTTTAAATTTTAAATTAGAGTATTTGAAATTTGTTAATTCTCACTTACATATTTTTCTAACTTAAACTCAATTTTCTTTTTAAATAAAACTAAAAATAAACACAGAGAAAAAAAACATGAATATTAAAAGTTAAAAAATTAAAAAAAAGACAAATAAAAAGAAAACACAAATCGGATCATACTAGTCATATCG
Source organism: Phtheirospermum japonicum (assembly GCA_014905375.1). Taxonomy (NCBI): domain Eukaryota; kingdom Viridiplantae; phylum Streptophyta; class Magnoliopsida; order Lamiales; family Orobanchaceae; genus Phtheirospermum; species Phtheirospermum japonicum. Next base: position 1,244,304 of record BMAC01000116.1, read on the forward strand.
GTCAATCGAACTGTTATCGAACCGTAGACCGGTACCGCAAGTGACCGATTTTAGGATTCGATTGCAATTTGTTATTTTTTGACAAACTGAAAATTCACACTGTACTCCACCAATTTGCAACGTTAAGCATGACTACATCACATTTTGACTAGAGCTGTCAAAAATAAACCCGGCCCATGGGCCAGCCCAGTCCGACCCTTTTTTAGACGGGCTTGGGCCTTTATTTTATTGGCCCAAAAATTCGGGCCAGGTTTAACCCGGCCTAGATGGCCAGATGGGCCGCTAGGGTTGGGCCATAGAAGCCCGAACCGTTTCTGGGCCAAAAAAGGCCCGGCATTTTTTTTCTCTTGGTCTTGGGCCGAAACTTTGCACTCATTGGGCTTGAGCTTGAACTGTCAATTGGATTTAGGTTTGAAGTAGGATTGAGGCTTCAGATTGTTCACGCAAAACAAATCAGAAGCAAATGAAACAGGGGAAAATTGCTCAAAAAAACTCAAACCCTACTCTGAATCTGTCTATCACTCACCCTCTCTCAACACTCACGGAGCTAACAGCAACCCACCATCATAGAACAAGACACAATCAATTAATTCTACCGAGCCACCACCATTTAGATAGGTAATTCGAAGACCCAATTCGATTTTTGTAGCACGATAGCATTAGTTTTATTGTTTTTTCGTTTCACACCTTTTAATTTTCCTTCTAGAAATAGAGAGAAATAATCTATGACAGGCTCGTGATGGCTGAGAATCGAGTTATGTGTGTAGTTATTGTTGGAACGGGAGGCTTACTGTGGGTGTGGTAAGGTATATAGAACGAATAATCTGATGTGGTCTGGTGTATGTATTAACTGAATGCTTTATCTGATGATGCTTAGTTTTTTAGTGGCCTTCATGAAAATGCAATATTACCCTGTTTAGTATAATGTTTCTGCTGGTAAAAAAAATAAATAATAATAATAGAGAGAAATAATCTTGTGTGTGTAACCAAGTGGAAAGTGGAAACAGTGACACACTCCATTATTCATGAAATGGGGTTGATGATTGTACAATGTGTGTTAATCATAATAATTATAAGTCTAATTATAAAATTAATATTTAATTTATGGTGGTGGTTGCAGCATAAAACTAATCCCTTTTTCATCACAGTTTCTTGTTCATCTACTGCTCGATTGATTTCTTATGCATAATTATTTTTTATATCATTTGTGAAGTTGTTATTATCTTACTGCTAGCATTTTCCAAAGCCCAATGTTCATGGTCTTTACATTAAGTTCGTTTGCTGCAAAATATATTTTCATTTGCCGTTTGGGCTTAGTGATTTACAATGACTGCTCCAATTTCTTTTGTGTGGTGAGTCAAACAATTTATAGATTTTTTTAAAATAAAAATCAGGGCTGATTTTGGCCCGATCTTGGCCCAGTAGCCCGATGGCCCGTGATGGGCTGGGCTGAGCTGGAAAATTACAAGCCCGATTTTATTTTGGCCCAGCCCAGCCCACCCCACCCACACCAATTGGCCCGTGGCCCATGGGTTGGGCAGGGCCTGCCCGCCTGTTTGACAATTCTAATTTTGACACATCAGTTATATTCAAGGGTTAATATCTTTTTACACGACTATAGACGACCGTATATTGGAATGTACTGATCATTGAATCAGCTTTTTAAAAATTGTTTATTTCGGCTAATTCGCTCGAACCAAAACCAAAAACCATCCAAATTCTGAAGCCTCAACCTGCAAAACTCTCTATTTCCTCTCTCCATGACTTGCCGCCGTTGTGTCGATTCTCTCTCTAATGATTCTGAAATACGGATTTTTCCCTCAAATTTAGGGGTATGCTTCATTTTTGATTCCATTGATTTTCGTCTTGCGCATTCACTCCCTCTAAACTTCGTGTTAACGGCACTGACGACGTGGTGCTTGTGATTATTCCTGAAAGAGGACCGCCGAGTGCTTGGAGGCTAAGGTGCGCGCGAGGTTGATCGAACTGGAAACAAATTTTTTCTAAGAAAAATGATTTATTTTTTTTAGCTTCAATTGATAATTGGATAATATGTAAGCTATATTTGTTAGTGGGTTTYTGAATCCTTGTTTGTTTGGAGTGTTCAGGATATTTTCGTTTATGATGTATTAATTTATTTGCAGCACTTTGTATAAAATAGGTTTATTGGTTACTGTTGCGCCAGATATTGTCTGGTACATATGGATTAGGATTTTAAAAATCCCCGTATTTTGAGAAACATAATCAAAGGGTACAAAGCAATGCTCATTCACATAATGTAGCCCTGAATTATTTTATCGCAGCCTTTTAGGTTATATTTTTATTGTTATTCTTTATATTTCCATACATTTGAACAGGTACAATGGTAGGAAGAGTGCAACGGACTTGCCAAGATTGCGGCAGCAATGTCGGCTTTAGCATGTCCGATGATGGCTTTTTCTATTGTGGTTATTGCCTCTCACAAGCCGATGATATTGTCGACACTGGAGTTGACGAGGAGCAAGTTTTCACCCATTACAACCCAAGTTGCATCCGGTTCCGGCCCGCCAACACTAATGTAATTGCTGCCGAGCCCATCTCTCAGGTAAAGCCCACCACGTCTCAGTATTTGGACCATCCGGATGTTCCGGTGGATGATGCGGGTGATGGAGTTGGGCCTACCGGGCCGAGTGATTTCGGCTCGACGAAAAAGAATATTAGCTATGAGGATTATTATTTAGAGATTAGGTCTAGGTACTTGACTGGGATCCAGATTATGATTCAATCGCAATGCAAGGCTTTGGTCGAGGAGTTTAGTGTTAGTCCGTTGATTATTGGGCTTGTGGGGCAAGTGTGGTTGAGGTTTTTGGCTTCCACTGGGCTTATGGCTGGTGAATGGGCGGACCAGGCTGTTCATGATTCTGAGGCTCAGATGAAAGGTGCAGCTAATGCTTTATTGCTTTAAACCTATGTTATCAAATGAATCTTCTGCTGTATAATGCTTGAAGTTATGTTTGTTAATTGGAAATGTAAACTGATTATGTGCTAGAATTAAGTGAAATTCAGGTGTGAATTGAGTATATCAATTCAGGTGATCATTTCTGAATGATATTAAGACTTTCTGAATTGAGAATTTTTTTTTACTAGGATGTGTTACTTTATATTTTGTGATTGGAAAACTCGAGTTAGTTAGTTTTGGTGCTATACAACTTCTAGTAATTTGTGATGAATGATATGTAGTGATGGAAATTTGAAAAACTGTGGATTATAATCTATGGCCTAGTCATGAGAATAGACGTGGCAAAGTCAATTTCATATAAATATCTTTTGGGAATTTTCTTTTTTGCATCTTGTACTATGCGGGTTTTTATGGCAGTCTTTTTTTTTTTTTAATGTAATGCAACCTCTACTATGCGGGATTGGTATAATCCATTCCCTGGCCCATCGGAACACATAAAACCGCCGGAAAATCACCCAAGTGAATGTGTACCTTTTTAGGGCATTTTTGTCCTTTCAATCACTGGTTAATCCCAAAATTATGTTATGGTTTCATTCCTTCACTCAGAACATCTCCCCCCGGTTGTATACAAACCCAATGAGTTAGTGGGTTTTGATGCTATATAAAACTTAGCAATTTGTATATCTTGAAAAGCTGTGGATTATTATAATCTATGAAATATTGTGACCGGAATAGAAAAGCCACAAAGTGGATTTCAAATAATTTATTTTTATTGTCTTTTGTGTTTTAACACGAATTTGAAAATTTTCTTGAGCTTAATGTTCTCCCATCTCATAATCCAGGCGAAGGAGAAGAATTTCAGCCTAGCGCTCAACATCGCGGAGATCCCGTTAATATTCACGGCAAGCGTGTTGCTTACGTATGGTTTAGATCCCTTAGAAGCACGATACAATTACCTTGTACCCTAGCTATTTCTTTCCTCGTCTGTCACGTGGCTCGTGAGGCAGTTACGCCGTCCGACATGATAAAGTGGGCCCTCGAAGGTAAGCTCCCTTATTTCGCCGCTTCCGACGACATTGAGAAGCAGATCGGGTCATCCTCCGATGCATGCCCAATTCCCGCGAAACGTATGTTCAGACCTGTTAAAATTATTTCGTCCCAGAAATTGGAGTCGACTGCAGCTCAAATTGCGCAGAAAATTGGTTTAGAGTTGCCTTCGGTGAATTTCTTTGCCATTGCTTCTCGTTTTCTTAATCAGTTATCTCTTCCTATTGCGGACATACTTTCTATGGCGTGCCGCGTGCATGAATGGTCTAAGCCCACCGAATTATATCTTTCGGCGAACGAGTTTAGGATTCCGACTCGTGCGTGTGTCATGTCGATCCTTATCGTGACGATAAGGATGATTTTCGACATTAATGGTTATGGAATGTGGGAATCTAGTTTTTCGAATAATATAAAGAATGGTAGTGATGATGATGATGATGATTCTTCTAACAATTTATTGCCTTCTGGTACTAAGTTGAATGTTGTGAATCTTCTACGGATGCTGGAAGCAAAATATGACGAGTTTGATGAACTATATGGTAATAGTCTATAACATTTGAGTATTTGTTCTTTGAGTAATATAAAATGTTTGACAAAAACTTGTGTCAAACCGCCTAATGGGCTACATTCCGTTAGGCAAGACCCGAATTTTAGTTTTTCAGCTTTTATTTACATTTTAGTTTTTACTTTAGTTTAGAGTTGCTTAGGTATTTCCAGTTTTTGAGGGGTTTTAGTTTTGTAGAAGATATTAACTTGAGTAAGCCTTTGCTTTTTGTCCATCTTTTGCAGAGTATTCGTGCGACTTGCCGTCGTACCTCCAATTTTGTAAGGATGTAGTTTTTTCTGATTTACGGCCATCGTATGAGGATCTTGAAGAAGAAAAGATACTGAAGGAGTTTTGGGATTTTTATCAGAGTAACAAGGTACTTTGGTCTTGAATTCTTTTTGTTACCCCTCTCATTGTGAGTATTTTTAAGTTACATAAGTAATAAGTTGCTGGTTTTGTTGTATTTATTTTACTTCTCAGCATGAGAACAAAGAATGAGAATTTTGTTCTCTATTGTATTGCTGCCTTGGAAAAAGAAATTCTCACTAATTTGTTTAGTTTGGCAAGAAGCAGTGCGTTTGCTCATAGTCATGCAGTCTTATTTGAATTAAAAAAAAAAAAAAAGGTCTTCATTCCACAATTCGATTCAGTGAAATTAGGAAGGATAAATCTCAATCCTTAATAAGCTGGGTTCTTGTGTTTGTCTTTTTTTTTTTATTGAATTATTTTATTTTTAAAGCTTGGCCTTACAATAGAAATAAAGAAAAAAAAGAACTCCCTAATCCGTCCCCAAGGTGATTCGAACCTTGGACCTAAGCTAAGCTTAGGTAGTGGACGCTCTTACTACTTTAGCCAACTCACTTTGTCTCTTGTGTTTGTTTTCTTATATTTTAGTTTATTTACTTCATCTGTTGTTTAGTGCTTTCAGAATTGATATATATGCATTCATCTAATTATTTATTTCCATTTATTGGTCAAGAAATTACCAAGTTGTGTCTCAATTTTTACCGTTACCGTTTTATGTCATAATATTCGCATTCCCTGTAATTCTCTTGGTGAATTATCAGCTTTATTAAATTCCAAAATATTGGGCACAATTCCTGTTGAAATTCTGAGGTTTTTCTTTTTAAAAAATATAATTATAACATACGTCCTATTTTCAGGACACTGGAAAATCAGATAATCGAAAAGGCGACTCCTCGGAACCCAGTGGCTCGAACAGAAAGAGATTTAAAGACGCTGGTACATGTAAACAAAACAAAGTTAAGAAAACCAAGAGTGATCAAAACACATCCAATAATACATCACCAAAAACCGACACTTGTCGTGATGGCGATCAAGACTTGGGACATTACAGTCAACCTTCCAAAGAGTCGTCCCCGAAAGACGAGGCAATAAGGCGATTGAAGATGAACATGGACGATAAAAAATTCTGCTATATTCCACCAAGGGTTAAGGTCAAGAGGAAAGACTATCTACATTACGCTAGGAGAAAGAAAGACGTGTTTATTTATGCTGTCCATGCAGATTATTACATTTTGCTTCGATCTTGTGCTAAGGTTGCTCGAGTTGAAACCCGGGTCATGCATATTGCGGTATTGAGTCTAGAGAGGAGATTGCAATGGCTGGAGAAAAGGGTTGATTCACTGTTGCATCTCGATTTAAATTTTAGTGATTGTGATTTTTGTAAGGATGAGTCTGAGCAAAATATTGGAGACGATACTGTGGATTTAAACAGTTAACTAATATGTTGGGTAATGAGCTTAAGGTTATGATTCTTTTGATCTTTACTTTAAAAAAAAAAAAATTATTTACATTTTTGGGTGCATCCTGTGCTTTGATTTTTTTTGTTTTATAATATAAATTTGGTAAAAACATGTTTATTAGGCAAACATCGGAACCTATTGCGTTTTGAAAGTCATCTCGTTGTGTAAAGTTGTGAGCTTGAAGAATTCGAAGAGGTTTAAGAGTTTATTATGACTGTGTTGCTGAACAGCCATAATCTCGCAGGTGTTTAATTTATAATGCCCATCACATTCATGTACATTTCGCGGGTGTATCTAGTCCATCGCATTCATTTTCATTTCGCGGGTTTATCTAGTCTATATAATGTCTGTCGTGTTTATGCATATTGGCCACCTTAATTATTTTTAAACCTCAATTAATCAACATAATGATTTACTGGCTGCTCAATTTAGTATCTTTGTAGTGCTTTTCTAACTATAGGAATCTATTGTACTTGACAAATACCTATTAAGATACCGTTAGATTGTGTTATAATTGAATTACATCCATTAATTTGAGCACATTTAGAAAATTCATTTAGAAAATTCATTGTACTTTAGTCGCATTCTACTGTACGCTATATTTTTTAAAAAATCATTATTATAATAAGGGGGAACTTATACGGTATCGTGAAATTTAATTAGTACCATTGGATCAAAAGTTAGTTGAATAGATATAAATGCAGGGGGCATAGTACATTTACAATAACTTAATCTTTTCCTTTAATATGAAATTACCAAAATAACATTTAAAACATAATAATTAAAATATTGATTTTTAATTAATCTTTATAACATAACCATGAGCTTTGTTTATTTATTTTAAAAGTTATACTTTGATTTCTAAACTTCCACTCAAATAAAAACCATCGGCCAACCCATTTTATAAACATTTGAATAAAAGGAATTTTGAAGATGAATTTTCAATTCAACTTTCTTTTATGATTACTCCCCACATAAATAAATTGATTCTCCACTTTTGAATGCATGTTTGATTTTTAGGTCCATTCATTCATATTATAAAAATCCAATTTTGCTCTTATTTAATGAGTTTTATCCTTTTACAAATAAAAGTCAAAATTTATGGTTCAAAATTTGCGTAATTACTTTCAATGTATCTGATACTTAATGGTTATGTACTGAATACTTCATGCCTTTGAAATTAATACTTAAATTATAATACTACGACAATTGCCATGAGAAGGTGCCATTAAAATGGTATCAGAGACTTTGTTTATTAAGAACTTATAAGAATTTTTTTTATTATAATTATGTAATTAACTTTTGGTGAGGAGAATTATCTCTAAAATTGGATTCGAACGAGTGTTCGAAATGTATTCATTTCAAACGATATTTGTAAATCTTAGAAATATACGAGTTGGACCACTAAGAAAAAATAACATATTGGGATAACCAATATATTTAACAAGCTCTCGTCGGAGTCAACAGGGAAACCTTGATACAATGCGAGAAACAAAAGGCATATCACCTAAGTTACTTTTGGGTAAATCAGATGTTAAAGACGTATCTGATGAATTATAGGGATGTCGCTCATGAATCACATCAATAGATCCAACTGCATCGATGTGATATTCGATTCTTCTAAGAATCCTAAAGATCTTAGAGAAATCCAAAAAATGGTATAAGCCATCGACCACCATCAACAACGTATCCAGGCGCAGATGAAAGAGATACTTGAACATCAAAAGGAAATACGAGATTTTCAAATTGATGTTCAAAAACGAGTCAAGGCCCTTGAAACTAAACCAAGTACATCCGGAGGAAGACGACATATAACTTTTGAAACGGAATCCCTTCTACATCAAAAGGGAAAACCAACGAAGGAGGAAAAGATGATGGCTTTAATCAATGGAACTCCATTACGACCCAAGAAGTAATGGAGAAAATCAACATTGAAGATCTACACGACCTTATCAAGTCCTTCACAGGATTGGGTATTGTGGATCTAAAAATGAATTCAGGATATTCTTTGGCCTTAGTTCCGAGAAGCGCTCCTGCACCACTAACAACAAGTTTCAATCCAGGCAAAAGTACGGTTTCAAATGAACCAGTACCAGACGCACCAATGCCACATGTCGGGGATTTCACCATAAAAGGAGATCCTACGGATATAGTGGATACCAGACAACGTTCCTGAAGACCCAATATTCTCAACACACCATACGGGAAGTCTCATCTTGATCCCATACATCCGTATGGATTAAAGTTAAATCTAGATGTCCAAGATTTCAAGAATCGAGAGATACTAATAGACGATTGAGCATCGGCAATGCGAATTGCAGCTGGAACTCTCGGCCTAGAAAAGGAAAGGTTCATTTTACTCCTTGAAATGAGTCTTAAAGGATCGATGAAGATCGCATGGGATTAAACATGATCAGATATAAAAATGGGAGTTATATCTGGAGAATCATTAAAAGGAATAGTTGATAATATAGCTAAATTATTCAAAATCCATTTTATCAGCACGGGATATTTCAAAGGTATGGAAGAGGAATAACAGAAAAAAAAATATCGACAAGCTCTCTATTGCCTCGAGTTACGTGATATTTATCATTTAGACGAATATATCCAACTATTCACTGAATACTGGTGGAAAGCCAAAGTGAATGATGGAGATGCGGTGCAACTTTTCTTTGCGAAGATACCAAGCCCTTGGAGAGAGATGTTGATCCAAGAATACAAGTCAGCAACTGATATGGATACGGTTTAAAAAAATAATGTCATTCCTAAAAAGCCAAGTTAGCAGAGTGGTGCCACCAGGCGGTGCTTCACAAGAATTACAAGAGATTAAGAGGAATTAATAAGCTAGTTCCTCTATATTGTGCTGAAAATGACATTCCAACAGTAGTCGAAGGTCATCCACAGAGACATAAGCGGAAGAAAGAAAGAAACCACCCTTATGCTCGTAGAAAGAAGAAAATGTTTTCATGGAAACCAAGAAGGTTCTGGTCAAAACAAAAGGTCAGGAACTATAAATTAGGACAAAGGATGGGGCCAAGCTAAAGAAGGGGCTCGTTTTCAAGTAAAGGAAGCACCAGCAGAACTCCAACAAAAAGAACTTTCAGATGAGCTCATACCAGAGCTAATGAAAGTTTTAAACATTGCAACTGCTGGACGGGTAGAGTTAAAGGGCACATTTCTATAGATTGCCCTGACAATCAAAAAAGAGGAGTTAGACAGCTCGAAACAACCTAAGAGTTTGAATAAGCTGTCTATTATCAAAATCTGGTACAGGTGTATCAATTTGAGGATATACCCTCAAATGAAAGCATTTATAAAGAAGAGATTTACTTTGAAGATGGAAGTGAATCATATTCAGAATCAGAGTGAAGAAGAATTTCTTCAGCAAGTAGTAAGGGAAGATATTTCAGGATTCCTCTCACATACAACGTTTTCTCATAAGACACTTATGAGAATAATGAAAGAAGATCCAAGACTCCAAATGTATGAAGGATTTATAATAAGAGCAATGGAAAGGCGATGTATAAGTTGGAGTTGAGAAACCGGAAACACCAAATTATCCACAGAGTTTCCACGGGAGAATTTGTTATACACGCCGAATACACAGGAAACCAAATCGAGATGCAACTAATCCCATACAGAGAAATTCAGGAGATTAAGAGTGGACTCAAAAGACAAATGGAGAATACACTTTCATGGACTTACATTGAAGCCATTAGAGTAATTATAAAATCAACTTTAAAGAAGGAGTTGATTCGCCATTAAATCTCATTCTCTTTGATAAAAGAATCTCAAATCTCAAAGATTCTTATCTTGGAGCGATCATGGGAAATTTGTACGCAGGGAAATTGACATTCAATGTCTACCCAAGAATTGCGTATAATTTGGCAGATTTAGATTTCAACAGAGTCCTTACCCTTCATCAAGATTTTAAGAGGCCAGACCTGATAACGAAAGGAAATAGACCCTACTCGATTACATACAAGATTTCCTATGCACTTGAAGTGTAGTTTTTCGTGGATCAAAAGATTTGAAAGTTCATTTGGCTCGGTGTGATTGGAAATCGTTTCAATTGATGAATCAACGTGTTTCAAGCTCAATAGATGAAAGGAAACCGAAAACAATGCAATTAAAAATAGCAAACTATACTAGAAATTGAAATGACAAGTTGGTCGGATGCCTCGGTCGTATGCCTTAATTGAAAATGCAAGCAATTAATAAAAACAAGCAAAACAAGCATTGTTTCATCGAGTACTACCATGCATGCATAAAGTACAACCATGCATGGAAACTCAAATAAAGCAAATTATCAAAAATTGAAAGCACCAAAGTAAAGAGTAATAAAAGTTGACGTAAAAGTTCAAATCTTTCGGAAAAATAACAAGAACCGAAGAGTAGATCTAAGATTCAATTTAAAACTATGCATGAAAACTAAATTGCAAATAAAGCATAAGTAAAACTCAAAGCCATGATGAACCAAGGACCGATCTACGATCTAGATGTGTCACTCATCTATAATTCATAGCCAAATTACAAGTTTCATCATGGAATCAAGTAGATAAGGCAAAAAGCATAATTGAAGAACATGCATGAAAATGAAGAACAAGGCTTGAAAGTAAAAGGAAAGCTTACTAAAATTAAATGGAGAATCCCAAACTTGAATTACAAATGAAAGTGCTAACCCAAAGGAGTATTTGGATTCTTCTTGAGCTTACAAACCCAAGGAAATTGCTTGGAAATTGAATCTAAAACCTAAGAGAGAGAAAGTAGATCTAGAGATAAATGAGAGAAAATTAATTCCCAAGCCTCATGCAAGAGTTGGGGAAAGAGTTGTGTATTTTTCTGGGATTAAAAATGGGGTTTAAATAGTTATTAGTAGGGGCAAAATCATAAATTCGCGCTGATTCCCGGTCTTCCAGTCGATCGACTGCGGTCGATCGACAGTAAGCAGTCGATCGACTGCTTCTTGGAGAAGTGTCGATTTTTGGGAAATCTCTGGAATTCGGTCGATCATTGAGCAGTTCAGTCGATCCGGGAGGGGCGGTCGATCGACTACCAGTCGATTGGGCAGCAAGCAGTCGATAGACTGCGTCTTGAAAAGGAGAGGAAGTCCCTGGAATTTAGTCGATTTTCAGCAATTCAGTCGATTCCTGGAAGGGCAGTCGATCGACTGCCAGTCGATCAGGCAGTCGATCAATAGCTTTTCAGTCGATCTTAGCTTCTTCCGGCACGGTTTCTTCGTTTCGGCACGGATTTTGGACTTTAAGGTCTCGACTCGATCTTGGACACCTCCCAATGCGACTCAGAGCAACTCTAACTCCTTTGGCCACTACAACATAAGAATTCGGACTCAAAAACCTCATGATTTATCATTGCAACACACCAATCAATCTCAAGCTTAAAAAATATAGAATAATCTAAAACCTTAACAAAATAAGACTCAAACTACCACAAATAACGCTAAACTCTAACTATAAACACAAGATAAAATGCCATAATTACATGCAAAACAGCACTCTCGAATACTCATCACTCAAAAGTATTCTTCAGAAAAGAGTTCATAGAAATACCAAGGATCTTCGAAGACGTGGCAAAAATTGTCTTACCGGAGATCATGCAATCTCCAATAATTGGAGAGATTGGCATGAGGATACAAGATCGTCCGGTTCTTAATAAAAGCAAGAGCCTCATGATCAAACCAAGAAGAATGTCTTTCCAACAAAACAGAATGATCAGTGGACCTCAATGGGAAGTTTCAAGAATAAGCCAAAGCATTCGAGCTCCTGAAGTGTTCAAAACTAATGGAAAATTGAAGTGCCCAAAAGGATGGAGATGTATAGAAGTGATATTCGACATTACTTAGAAAGATAATGTCTTCCCTTGTGATGTATTATATCACTTATAACAACATTCCCTAGGAATATATCAAGGAGTCCTAAAGATTGGAGAAATTGAAACAGTTATTGAGAGTAACGCAGGAAGAATCCCAAAACAGCCAACTCTAGGGATATAGAGGATCATAAACCTTGGGAGAGATTAAGAGATGGAATGGAGTTTACGGTGGGTGAAAAAAGATACAGAATTAAATGAGCACTAGCCCTTTCTCCATATACGTTCCCGTCAGAATGATATATGAAATATATCGTGCAGAGTATTTTGCCGCCTAAATTGATTCAGGCGCAAGAATTTGTACAACTAAACCAGAGGTCTTCCCAAAGAAATGGAAGAAGAATTATCTCCAGTAGCGGGAAGAGATTTCTCTAAAAGGATTCTCGTTCTTAAGAGAGGGATCAAGTAAGCGAGAATAATGATGGGAGGAGCAAATGGTACTCCATGGTACAAAGTTAAAACTCCACCAATCTATTTTCATGATACGGGAGCGGATATTCTGTTAGGAAACAATTTCCTACAAACGTTCAAAAGATTCACACAAGAAAATGAGACTAGAAAACTTATTTTCACAACCCTTTGTGATCATAAGATTATAGTCCAGCGACTAAGAGAGGAAAACTTCCAATCAATCTTCGCAGCAAGCGTGGTGATGAAGGAAAACTTCGACACCCAAAAATGAAGGACCGAAGAAGGTATGGAGAAGCAATTCTCCAACTACGAAACGAGAGTCTAGGAGATTGAAAGGAAAATAGGATAAAATCACAAACGACTGAATTCCTCAAAGTTAGCCTAGACACGAGCTCACAACCAGACACCACTATGGAAGAAAAAATTTCACTAGAGGATACCAAAAGAAAAATTCAAAAGAATTTTTGAAGGTGAAAGCCTAAAAACAAAACGAGCTTGTTATATACAAGCCTTTCCTGATAAATCAAGAAGATCGAAAAGATATGCAAAAAATACTTAAGAAACACATTGACCTTAAGCTAATTGAAGCAGGCGTCTCTCCATATAGCAGTCCGGGGTTCCTGGTAACCATGGAGAAATAAAAATAGGAAAATCAAGGTTAGTTATTAACTATAAGGGAATTAATGACATCTTGGAATTTGATGGGTATATATTCCAAACAGGGAAAATTTGGTAAATAACATTAAAAATGAAAAAGTGTCCTCCAAGTTCGATTGCAAATTTGGGTTTTACCAGATTAAGGTGGAAGAAGGAAGCAAGAAGTTTACGGCCTTCTCCCTACCACAAGAACACAATATCTGGAATGTTATGCCCATGGGTCTAGCAAATGCACCCCAGATATATTAGAGGAAAATGGATAATCTCTTTAAAGGTTATTTTAGTTTCATGTTCGTATAGATTGATGATATACTCGTCGCATCAAAGAACATGAAGGATCATCTAAAACATTTGGAAATTCTCTTAGATGTTTACCACAAGAAATGATTAGTGCTTTCAGAAAAGAAAGCAGTGATTGCTACAAGAAAAATCGAGTTCCTTGGGATAGAAAAATCGAGTTCCTTGCAACTTCAAAGTTTTCTAGGAGTTGTTAATTTTGTTGGGATGTTTATAAATAACCTGGCATATTACAGGAAGGTGTTTAGTTCCCTACTAAAAAAGGAAGTCATTTTCAAATGGGAAAAGAAACACCACGAAGGAATTAAACAGCTTAAGAAAGTCTGCAAACAACTTCCCAAAGTAGCAAGTCCAAATGATGAGAATGAACTGGTTTTATACACAGATGCCAGCAATTATTGGTGGGCGGCTGTTCTTACAAAAGTAACACCAAAAGGAGAAGTGCCATGCAAATATTGCAGCGGACTATTTCAAACAGCGAGGCAAATCGATGGCATATCAATGAGAATTAGTTTTTCGTAGTTAGAAAGGTATTTAAGAAATGGCCTTTATTTATGCTATCTAAGAGATTCACCTTGAAAATTGATAATTCAAGCGTTAAAGCCTTTTTAAAAAATATAATTGAATCTAAACCCAAAAAGGCTAGATTACTTAGATGGCAAGCTGAATGTCAATATTATGATAATGATATTGTCTTATAAAATCTCACGAAAATGTTCTTGCAGATCTTTTAACTCGAGTTGGAGGGACAAGTTGCTGACGATACCCTCAAAAGGCTAAGGCATCTCAGGGAAAGCCTGGAGATCCTTGAATGAGATTTTGGGACGTTATGTCTCAATTGGAGGTCGCAGGACGACTTCAACAGGCCAATCAGGATCACATACGAGCATGCCAGCTGGCATAGTGTCAATTGTTCTTAGCTTTGCGAAGGTCTCTCCTCCAGGCCGCATCTCCTACGGTGCAAAAAAGGAATAATTCAAGAACGGGTCTTTAACCCGGAGGTTATAGATTCAAGTACCATAATCACAGGTGTTGTAGATGATGTATTCCATGAGGATGTACAAGCTGTAACGAATGTTGAAACTCGTGTGTCACAATTGGAGGTTTCAAGTCAACCCACCACCTCTGGGGTGAATGAGGGAGAGTTGAGTCTTAGGCTTTAGACTGGAACTTCTAAGATTCAAACTGACGAGATTAAAATTCCTCCTATGCGGATTTATCAAAGGCAGTGGGAGAAGTTAGCTACCAGAAGAAGTATCAACCCCGAAAAAACAATAGTTGATATCTCTAAAAATTATCCAAGAGTCTGGATGAACGTGGGAAGTCATCTAAACGAAGTACAAGAATGGTATAATTTTGGAGCCTTAGCTTCAGTTTATACTATTGCACCAGGCTTCGCAAAAATCTCAAAAATACCAAAATGGATTGGGTAAGCGGTTCACGAGACTTGGGCCAATAATCCACATTTAGCCAGAGGAGATATCATGGAGCTGTATTTTATCAGTGCAGGACCTGAACTAGCGAAGAAACCTTCAACGAAGCTTTTCATTTCATCAAGTTTAGAAGACCGAATGGGAACCCCATGAGATATATTAAGGCTACCTCACTAGAGGACGCACTAGTGATAGTAGGAGCAATTTCAGACGATACTTCTGCGCGACGAGCATGGGGACTATGGATTTTTCTAACTGAAATGGACAAAGTAAAGTACCCATTTAAGTTCTTTCAGAATTCGGCGAATGGATCATTCCTTCTGAATTCCATGACAGGAGCTACTACAAGCTTTGCAGAAACTCTTATCGTAACAAAGAGAAGAGTCCTTTTGGAAAACAAGATTTCAGTGAGCAAAGAAACCTACTAGAAATTTTGCAACATGGCACATGTCGGACGATGGATTGATCAGATCTGTCAGGCATGCCCGAGACAAAAGGAACCTAAATTTGAAAAAGGCTTTCGACCCAAACCGAACCGATAGGAGAATACAGCTGGAAAAGACAAAAGACCAGCTGGTTTCAAAAAAGCACGGGGAACACGCCAAAATACCATGTGAAGATATTCCCGACAACACAAGATGATTGAGTCATAAGGGACCAGCAACGAAATGAGTCAGTGGACAATAAGGGCTACTAACTCGCAATAATAGAGCAAAAAATGTAAATAATGATGCATCTTTTATCAACAAGCTTTGGAGTCCGAGTTTGAAATCTGGAGTAAAAGGTCTGTAAATGCCCAGTGTTTGAGTAAGTAGAGAACATCGAGCATTCACTTCTATTTTCTCATAATAATTATATAACTTGAGTGAAAAAAAAGAGAATATATATTATAATAAATTGTCTGTAATAGTGAGGTTATGTATTTTCGAGAACAAGTCTTCTCTATGAGAGGCAAAGGTTATCTCCTCCCAAAAGGAGATTACTAATGTAATAAAATTGCTTTTAAGTTCTTAATAAAATAAAGGCTTCTATTTCAACATGTGTGATTAATATCACATTAATTTATCTCTATAAATCCAGCATCTCGTACGCATGGAGTAGGAAAGGAACCAAGGTTGTGCTAAATAGTTGTTGAAGGAGTCGGATAACTTGTAGTTCAACTTCTGAGAATAGAAGTTAGACGGTGATACCGTTTGTAAAATGAACTATGGACAGTAGTTTTTTGACTGGTGGCATCGCAATCCACCTCACACGGGGCTATTTTGGTCAAAGAGAGGTATGAAATTATAGAAAAATTTTAATTTTACGAAAGCATGTTGAGCCTAAGTACTATCTGATAATTTTCTAAATATTCTTTATTCTGTACCTAAGTATTAAGTATGATACAACTAAGTACTCAATTTTCTGCACAAAAATCTAAGGGCATACATGTCACAAGGGAGTTAGCTTTAATTTATGAATTGGGTTAGGGAGTGGAAACAGAAGAATTTAAAAGGGGAGTAAACCCCAAAATAAAAGAAGGTAAAGGGAGTGGCCCACAAAAACCCCATTAATTAATTAATGGAGATGAGAAGGATTTCTAAGGAATTTGAGCGATTTGTATAATAAGGGCTTTATGAAAGAGACGGAAGACTTTCAGAATCCAAGATTAATAAATTGGTAAAAGAAACAAATGAATGGGAAATAAAACCAATCAGCCAAAGAAATGAGATATGTCATCCCAAAAACTGCAACAAACCATCTTTCCGTCGATTATTTTGTTTAATAAGTTTTATTTTTTTATCAATTATTTTGTTTAAAAAGTGTTATTTGCCCTTCTGGACACTTAAGATTGTTAGAATATTTAGTAGATTAATCTAGCAAATAATTAGAGTCTTTTTTATCCTAGTAAGTCTTTTATTAGTACTTATCTACTTAATATCTCAAGATATTTATCTAAACTTTGTTTTGTGAAACTAGGACTCTTTCAAAGAAGTTGGAGTATATATATCTTGCTTGGCTTTTCATGAAGAATGGAAATTACAGAGAGAGAAAAAAAAAATAGAAAGATCACTAAGTACGAATACGTCGCTCATTATATGAGAGTTTTTCAAGATTGTATTTGATCGAGCTTGAAGGTTTTACGAGCGATTGAAAGTTTTACGAGCGATTCAAGAATTGTTCAGAAAGATTAACTCATTCAGGAGTTTTTCATATATTACTAGACGCTTTTATTTTTACAATTTGTAAAACAAATTTGTTATCTCTATTAATATCATTTCTTGCATGAGGTCACGTTCTATGAGTTGAATAAACTCATGTACAAAAATTATTTATAATTGTCATTCTATTATTTTTCGCAAAAATATATAAACGTTAGTGCGGATGTTCTGCACCATAACTAACATTTATGCTCCATTTAAATCTATGCTAGTATCTGAGACCTTCAGAACTTCCAATCGGTACCAGAGCCATCACTTGACATTACCAAGTGTTGATCCTATTTTATTTTGAAAGAAAACAATGGATATTGTTATAAATACTACAATCTGACCACCTATGTTGGATGAGACAAACTATGTGATCTAGAAAGTAAGAATATGTGCTTACATCAAAACTATGGACGAAAGATCGTGGTGTAGAATCTTGGTTGGCTGGGAGGCTCCCAGGCTAGATGATCCGGATGGAGATATTTTTCTAAAAAATGAGATCGACTGGACTACCGAGGAACTTACTATCTCTAATGCAAACACCTAGGCACTGAACGCTCTTTCTCTGTTCAAAATCATTTCAAACCTTCAAACTGCAAAAGAAGAATGGGACGCCCTGCAACTCTTCTGTGAAGGTTCCAAAGGAGTTCAATGAGTGAGACTAATAATGCTTGTAACTCAATTTGAATGATAAGAATGGAGGAAAATGGAACCATTGCCAGATACACTGCAAAAATCCTTAATATTAAAAACGAATGCCAATCATTAGGTGCCTCCATCTCTAATGAAAGGCTTGTGAGCAGATTCTTGCGCTCTATGACTAAAAAGTTCAACATGAAGTTAACGTCCATTGAAGAAGTCAAGGACACTTCCATTATGAGTTTTGACGAACTTGTCGGATCTCTAAAAATGTAAGAGATGGAACTCAAGATCAAACAACCAAAAGGTAGCTCTCTCTGCTCCTACCTTTGAAGATGAAGAATTTGATCTTGCAGCCCTGACGCATGAAGCTAAGACTGCTGAGTTGGATGAGGATCGAATTGCACTTATCACAAGAAAGTTCAGTGACTTTCTGAAGAAAATAATAACTCGAGGAAGCCTTTCAATCGACATATCAAATCCTCCACAAAACCTTACACTCCAAGACTTGGGTCAGTCCACAAACAAGTTCCAAAAAAGGGATGCGACTCCAACAAGTGTAAAGTTTGAACACCAAAATCAGAACAGCACCAAGGATCTAGACAGTGTTCAATGTCATGAATGCAGAGGGTTTGGTCACTACAGGCATGAATGTGCCAACATCAAACGAAAGAGAGATCTAATTGCCATGAGTGATGGAGAAGATGAGGAAGAACCAAAAGAAACTGAAGAAGTTGCCGCCATGACTACTTGTATTGTCTGGGAATACACTGACATAGTGAATGAAATCTGGTGGCTTAACTCGTTCACCATTAAAGACACTGATGATAATGAAGACTTCGGAGCTGCTTATGAAGAACTTTATGAAAAATGTGCAAACTGGTTCAAAAGGTTAAGACTCTCTCTAGAGAAAATGAGAGACTGGCACACATTGATAAAGAACAACAAAATGTTGTCTTACGTCTATAAGCTCTTTTAACCAAACGTGAAGAAGAACTAGATAGAGCAAGGTCAGGACTCTCAATAACTTTACTAACCCTAAAGAAACTTAACACAAGCACAATCAAACTTGATGAGATCCTGTCCATTGGGTCCACGAGCAAGCACGGGATAGAATTTGAGGCTCCTATCTTTTCCCGAGAAAGTGACAAATCTTCAGAGGGATCTATTTATGTCAAGAGTTCCAAACATCATAAACGTACCTATGTGTGTTATCACTGTTCAGAACCTGGACATATCAGGCCCTTCTGTGAAAAACTCAAGTCAAAGAGGACACCTGCACCCATAAACAAGACGGTGCCAGTGAACTGCTGCTCCAACACGAGGACTAACACTGCTCACAAATCCAAAATGGTGTGGGTAAGAAAGGCTAATACTCAAGTGTAATATAATATACATCTCTCTCAAGTCTAGTGTGGAAGGCTCTTGGTACTTTGATAGTGGGAGTTCCTGGCACATGACAGGATCTGCTGAATGCTTGATTGACATTGTCCAACATAATGGTGGTAAAGTACAATACAATGGTGGTGCACATGGACAGATTGTTGGGAAAGGTACCTTAAATGTTGAAGAACTGCCTAAGCTTCAGAACGTGCTACTGGTGAAAGGATTGGCCGCAAATCTTATAAGCATCGGTCAATTGTGCGATGATGATCTACATGTAAGATTCAACCGAGATTCGTGGAAACTCTTTAAAAACACTGATCAGTGCATTCTCACTGGCACACGAATCACCAACAACTACTACAAAGTAAACAGCAAAATCTTGTGTCAAAGCATATGACCTTAAGAATATGAGTTGTGACATCAAAAGATGGGGCATGTTAACTATAAAATGATGGGGAAACTGGTCAAGTCTGATGCTGTTAGAGGTATTCCCAAACTAATAATTAACAATCAATCCATCTGTGGTGCCTGTCAAAAGGGAAAGCAACCAGAGTGTCTCACCTTGTGCTCCAACACTTCAACACCTCTCGTTGTCTGGAACTCCTCCAAATGGATCTCATGGGTCCAATTGATGTAGAAAGTATTGGTGGTAAAAAGTATTCATTTGTTATTGTTGATTATTTTTCCCAATTTACTTGGATTGAGTTTCTACGTGAAAAATATGAAAGCTTTCGAAAACTGTCCAAACATGTCAGTAACAAATTTTGTTTGCAAATTGGCAGAATCAGGACAGATCATGGAAAAGAGTTTGACAACTCGTCTTGTCAAAATTTATGTGATAAATATAGGATCTCCCATGAGTTTTCTTCTCCTATTACACCCCAACAAAGTGGCATAGCCGAGAGCAAAAATCGATCTCTACAAGAAATGGTACGGACCATGTTAATCTCTAAAAAAATTCCAAAAGATTATGGGCTGAGGCTCTTAACATTGCCTGTCACATCTCAAACTGAGTCTAATTTAGGGTTAGTACTTGTGAAGCTCCCTATGAAATCCTCGTTAGAAAGAAACCAAACCTTAAGTACTTTCATGTAGTTGTGTATGCTATTTTCTGAATGACAGGTCCTACTTGTCAAAGTTTGACTCAAAAAGTGACAAGTGTGTGTTTTTGGGGTATTCTTTTAACGGTAATGCATATAGGGTTTTTAATCTTAGAACTCGTGCATTGCTTGAGTCTTTAAATGTCAGATTGATGATTTAATGGATATTTCTGGCAACTTAGTTGAGGATGAAGTGGTTGATCTTGTTCGAAGTCCGCAATCTAATCCTGTTGGAATAGTTACAATAATCCGAGCACAAAACTGGAAAAAGAAATAGAAAAACAGAAAATAAATAATGTCGAGTCGAGATTTAATCTCTGTCCGCAAGACGAAATAGCCCCGGTAGTGCCCTTCGGTTTTGGCTATTCGTCTCCAAAGATGAAACGACTTCGTCCCGTGATATCACAGCACCATGAATATTAGGGTTCCGGCGAACTGAAAGAATATGAACTGAGCCTTGAAAAATGAAATGCAGAATATGATTTGTTGTTCCAAATGTTCAGGTGTTTATGCGTATGGAAAGTGGCTGGAGAATGCAGGAGTCTCACCCTTATATAGGGGTTCAGATTAGGGTTACAGCAGCTGCCAATTAAGACGACCTTAATGGCGTTCAAACAGTCAGTTTTATCTGACATGAACCTGGACGAGTTCAGCGTGCAGATACGTCTGCTGTTTGAATTTCAAAAGTTGAAACCGTCTGACTGGTCAAGAGCCAGCCGTTACGTAACGGTCAGGTGCGTGAAGGTTCAAAAATGAAACCAGGGTTGAGCCAGAACCCGAACCCCATACGGACCAACTCAATCGGACCACCCAATAAGGACCAATTGCCCAAGACCCAAGACCCAAGTCCCAAGTCCCAGGCCCAGGCCCAGAGCCCAGGACCGAGGTCCGAGGTCCGGGTCCGGGGACCGGGCTCGGGCTCGGATCCGCTCGGCTACGCCGAAGGCGGACTGGCGAACCCAAGTCCAAGAGCCCGCGTGAACTTCGTTTACACAAAGCCCACAACACTCTCTGGCCCACTCGATGTACATTAAAGAAATGTAATCATTTTTAAACTCTCTTCCACATTGACTAACATTCAATGTGGGATAACCGATAAAGCATTAAAGCAAACCGTTCAACTTCCAAGTATCATTTCTCACTCACCAATAAATGGATTTGAGAAGTTCAAAATGCTACGATTATCTACACGACACGTAGAATAATCCTATACAATTCATTAACATGAATTATCGCTGTACCATTTAATTAGAATTAATCCAATTTACAACAATCCCCCACATGAGTGAGAAACTCCAAAACGTCATGCATGAATGCAAATGCATAGCTCAGTACTTAAGAGACAATAGAGAATAGGGATAGGTGGCTTGTGGCCTTGAACCCTCCTTAGTTAATGCTACCGAGCATACCGGCGGATTAGTGAATATAATTCTTGAACTATTCCCCTTTGTGTATACTAAACAATAGTACCAACCCACTAAGGTCTCAAAATTCTTCCGTTCTCACGTTTGTGTCYGTTKCTRRCCATGGAYAACTTHTYTGGATTCATAAGTTTCAGTAGAAGCGGCCCTCACTTCTCGCTTACATAGGTGATTCTTCAAATCAGTATTCTGTCATACTCAAGTCAAAGACCTGCACAAGAATCATTAAAAATCAGAGATTTAACCTCACCACGTGACAGATTATAAACTCTACTTTTGCTGTTAAGGAATAGGATCGTAGAGTTTAACTTACCCAGACTTTTGTAGTTTAGTTTTCCCATTGAACCAAGTTTGTGGGATCTCCACTCATCATGGTTGGGTTTCCACTACAATCATCCTTAAGATGTGGGTCGACTCTCGTAGAAACCTGTGTTTCTATCGGTGCGCTTAAAAACTGATATACAGTGGTTTGAGAGATGTCCCATCCATCTATATATGGATGAAGATTTATTATGAAAATAATGCTAAATTTCAAGAAATATACTCTTTGCTTATTCTTCTGCTGATTGAGTGGAGGTTTCATTACTTTCGGACACAAAATCCTCAAACATAATGTAAATGACTCAGTCATTAACCGAGTTAAGGACTGTCAGCTCATTGACTTTGTTGATCGGATTTCACCTCCAATGTCATCACACAAGGACCAACATCCTACTGCATTTGCGAATTTTACGTGTTTTTTTTATTAGGTCATTCTTTTAGACATAAAATTAAGACATGCATGTTTGGTGAATTTTGTTCGTATAGTCCTTAGAAGTAAAGATATGCTCATAACAATATTCTATTTTTCTCTTACTCAAATTTTATTATTATTTTCTATCATTTTGTCTTGTGGGTTATAATCGAGATGTTGTGGATAAGAGGTGTTTATGGGCTTTCTTAATTCAAGTCTGATTGGGTCTAGTGTTAGTAGGTTGTTTAATAAGGGGGAGTGGGATAAGGCATTTCTGATTTCTAAGGTCTTTATTCGTCCCTTTATAGTTTATTAAAATTTTATTTTATTTATCCTCTTCTCCCACTACCACACTAACCAACCCGTTCGGTTTTTTTTTTTTTTTTTTTTTTTTTTTTTTTGAGATAAAGGTGTCAGGTTTTGCTCCTGTTGTTGGTCAGAACCAACTCACAGAAGAAACTTCCCAAATTCCGCAAGTGAATTTTTTTAAAAGAAAAATGAGTCAGAAAAAGGGAAATTCCTCCAAAAGATCCACTCCTCTGCTAACGGAGTCGCTGAAAACGCCGAAGGTCGACGCCGATTCCATTTCACTGCCAAGATACGTGCCCCTGGATATTCGCGGCGAGCATGGAGTTGCCTATACTAATGTTGGTGGATCTGTCCCAACACCTTGCCCTAAAAAGGGTGTTGCTGAAAAACCGGGTGCTCCTACTAAAGAGTCTCTTCCTAATGCCAACTTGACTGCTGCCCTATATTTGGTTCCAGTCTCAGATCTGGCTGAACCTTATGCTGCCATCTTTCCGGGGAGCCAAGGTAATGAAATTGATGTTAATAATCCGCCCAATTTGAAGTTTATTGCAGAAACTTCTGGGAGAGGTGGAAATCCACTGCTAAAAAGGTCACGACGTCTTCGAGGGGTAGAGCCTAGGGGTGAGCGGAACCGGGTACCCAGTCAATTATCTTGGAACCAGAACCGATCAAAACCGATTCCAAGAAAAGAAAACCGGTACTAACCGGGTCCAAAGTTTTTGGAATTGATCCCGGAACTGGTGGGAACAGATTCCAGAACTGGGTACCCGGTCCGTTGTTTGAATTTTTTTTCTTTTTTAAGGTTTATAATAATAAATTAGCTAAAATACGTATACTCCATGCCATTATCTCCCTACGTAATTATTAATTACTAGTACAATTTCATATTTTAACCAAAAAGAGATTTGAATATTATAATATCCGACTCTATATTAAAGATTCCGTACAGGGTACCTAGTTCAAGAACCGATACCAACGAGTACCCAATCCAAGAATCGGTCCCACCGGGTACCCATCAGGTACCGGATCTTGAAAGTCTAGACCCACAACCGGAACCGGTTATAACCAGTTCCAAGAATTTTAGAACCAGAACTGGTAGCGACGAGTCTGGTTCCGGGACTGGACTCGGCGGATCCCAAGTGGTTCCGGGTCCAGGAACGGGTACCCAGTATTTTTGCTCACCCTTAGTAGAGCCTGGATACTTGCCAGAGGCAGTTCCGAAGAGTAGGGCAAGCGGAAGTCGACGGGTTTCATTGGAGAGTATGTCCTTTATGGAGGAGGGAGTGGTCTAAGAGACGGACAGTGATGACTCCGACTATGCTCCTCTTGAGGAATCAATTGCCGTAAAACAAGAAATCTCCCCCACCTCTTTCTTCACTGACCTAGATGATGAACAATTGAGCCAGTTTAGAGCAAAACGGAACAAGCTGACTCCTCACAATATGGTTGCACCTGATTCTGAACCAGAGGAGACTGGAGGCGAATAACTGCCGTTTGATGAAGATGCTCCTTTGGCGTCTATGTTGCTGAAGTTGCGAAAGTCCAAGGAGCCTGCTCAAGCTTCTTCAAAACCTATGCCCACTGCATCAGTGGATCCTAGTCCACATATTGCAAACTCACCTTCGGCCTCGAGTAAGTCTTTTGAGAGGACTATCTCATGAGAGGAGACTCGTGTTGGTGAAGATGTTGGCACACCAGTGCAATGTAAGAATTTTGACTTCCCAAATGTGCCTCTTGTAGCTCCAACTATGACCACCTGCTCGTCTTCTAAAAGATCGACTGCCTCAGATAACTCTGATGATAATGATTTTGAGACTTGTCCTGTGAATTCTGAAGAACCAGCTGGTGATGACTTGATGGAGACAGAAGATGAATAATGAAGAAAACAGTAGAGACATGGAGGTTGATTCTGATGATGAGGAAATTGAGGTAAGCAAAGTTTTCGTACCTCGCTTTTACACTACTGAAGCTAGAGAACGCTTTAATATATTACACAATCGTGCGTTTATTGATGAGAGGAGGGTAGATTTGAGGATTTTTGAGAAGAAAAATTTGAACAAATTTTTTAGTAAAAAGGGTCTGTCTTCTAGTGTGACAACTGCTATGCCATACTTAAGGGAGGAGGTTCTTAAGTTTTATGCTAATATGCTTCCCTCGATATCGAATCAACTTTCTGAGAATTATAGCAAAGTTTTTGTTAGAGAAAAAGTTTATCTGTTCACACCCTCTGTCATCAACAACTTTTTTGGGACTGAAGATTATGAAGAAGATGTTACTATGGACGACTTTGATGAGGTGGCCAAATTCATCACTGGTGGGAGAGTGCAGAAATGGTCAAAACGTTTTCTAGCTCCCATCTTACCTCCTTGTACTTTGTTCTTCATAAGGTGGTTGTGTGCAACTGGGTGCCAACTAAGAACACCACAACGGTGACCCGGCCTCAGGCACGTGCTCTGTTTCAGATAGGGTCAGGGATGCGATTCAACTTTGGTTAGACTATGTTTGATTGTGTGACCAAGTTTGTTGATTCTTCGACTACCAAAGTCGGACTGCCATTTCCCTCTCTTATCTACTTGATCTTGGCTGACCAAATCGCATTATTGATCTACCGTTGGCATTTCGGATGATGAGACGGATGACCAGTGTGCTGCCACTGCTCAGGATATTAGTCCTGGCGTCACTGACACAGTGACTAACACACTTACCTCTATACCTATTACTATTTCTGATTTACAGGTGCACCTTAGCTTGATAGATCAGCAGATTGCAAGAGCCCAGGCCCATCTTAATGGGCTGATGACTTCGCAAGTATTCTAGGCGCTCATTTTGCATTCTGGTCAAAAGGGGGGAGAAGTCAAAGTCAAGAAGAAGAAGGCAGCAGACAATGGAAAGAAGAAGGTGGCTGCTGACGTTAATGGTGATGATGGTGATCTCATAACCACCCCACGATGCTCGATGAGGAACCAGGCTCATAGTACATGAACAAGCGACAATACTGTGTTTTTTTTTTCTTATGTTTTGTTTTGATTATTCTGGTGGTACTTTTGAACT
The DNA here is from genome assembly GCA_014905375.1 of Phtheirospermum japonicum. Lineage (NCBI taxonomy): Eukaryota > Viridiplantae > Streptophyta > Magnoliopsida > Lamiales > Orobanchaceae > Phtheirospermum > Phtheirospermum japonicum. The sequence continues at coordinate 1,270,117 of BMAC01000116.1, forward strand.
TGATTTTGGCTGCATTTTGTTTCCGAATATTTTCTTGATTAATCGTTTATTTATGTAAATCTAATTTGTTATTACCATTGTTACTATCATTTGTGTTAACATTCTAGCAGACCTCTACTATTCAGGGAGAGTTTATAGCCATGTAACTCAGAGGGAGTTGTTTAAAGCGATTTTTGTTCAAAAAGGCAAAAGGGGGAGATTGATAGGAATTTCTTTCTGTCGATTATTTTGTTTAATAATCTTTATTCTTCCTATCGATTGTTTTGTTTAAAAAGTGTTATTTGCCCTTCTGGACACTTAAGTTTGTTAGAATATTTAGTAGAGTAATCTAACAAATAATTAGAGTCCTTTATCGTAGTAAGTCTTTTATTAGTATTTATCTACTTAATATCTCAAAATGTTTATCTGAATTTTATTTTGTGAAACTAGGACTCTTTCAAGGAAGTTGGAGTATATATATCTTGCTTGGCTTTTGATGAAGGATAGCACTTACAGAGAGAGAGAGAGAGAACAGAAAGATCACTAAGTATACGAATACGTCGCTCATTGTATGAGAGTTTTTCAAGATTGTATTTGATCAAATTTAAAGATTTTACGGCGATTCAAGAACTATTCAGAAAGATTAGCTCATTCAGGAGTTTTTCATATATTACTAGGCGTTTTTATTCTTACAATTTGTATAACGAATTTGTTATCTCTAGTAATATCATTTTTGGCCTAAAGTCACGTTCTATGAATATATTCAACTCATAGACAAAAATTTATTTACAATTGTCCTATTATTTTTCGCAGAAATACATAAATGTTAGTGTTTCGATACCGTAACTAACATTTGTGCTCCGTTTAAATCTATGCTAGTACTTGAGACTTTCGGTAAAGATATCCACGGTATCCCAAGGAAGCACCTGCACCCTATAATCCTTCCATGCTCCCTATAATACATCCTTTTAGATTTGCCGCATCTTCACTCTTATCATCAGGGGTAAAGTATTACATTTTGAATATAGAACAACAACTTTATGAAAACTATTATCAAAATTCATGGTATTTTGCTACTAATTTCCCTTCCAATTCAGCTAAATCACATTCATATCAACAAGACATTTTTAGAAAGTGATTTTTATGTAGAAGATTCTGGGAAATATCCAAGATCTTTCGTTAGGGTTTTTTTTTGGAGAAAATAGAAAACTCTTCAGCAAAAATCTGTTTTTATATTCATAAATATGCTTTTAGAAAAACTAGATGATCCTCTACTATAAAACGTTTGTAATCTCCTTCATTTAAAGAGTTTGAAAAATAAATAGGATTATGTTTTGAATATCCAACCTCATAATATAACAAATAAAATAGGGGGAGAGGACTAATAAATTAGTGTATCTCTAGCTCGGATTATGTTTTGAATCTCCAAACTCATAACAAATATGAATAGGGGAATCTAATAAAAAGAAAAATGAAAACAATAAAATAGTAAAACATAATTAAAATAGAATTAACCAGAAAAATAAATAAATAAGTGAGATACATAGATAAAAAAAATAAATTAAAAAAATCATGTTAAAATTTAACCAGAAGAAGAATAAAAAAAAATTGTTAAAATTTAACCAGAAAAATGAAGGGAAAAAAAAAAAAAAGCAATCGGCAGTTACGATAAAATAGTTAAAACTTACATTTTGAAGGCTGAACACAAACTCAGTACACATTTGCCTCAAGTCCTATTCAATTCAGCTATTATTACAATTACACATTATGTATTTTGCTACACATTTGCCTCATGTATTACCCTTTAAGATCCCAGTGTTTCATCCAAGCAGAAAAGATTTATTCATCAAGAGCATGAAAATAAGTGCAACTGGAAATGTTTTATGTAATTGAAGCAAAATTGCATATAGCTAAAGCAGCCACCTGAACTGCACAGAGTTCATAGTTTATAAATACCTATGAAATAAAATAAACGTCTGTAAAAACTAATCAAAAACCAAGAACCACAAATTTCTAATTATGCAGATAATCACAATGCGCCCCCTTCCTACACCGGCCATTCTTATTGTACGGACAAGCCATGTCACACTTTCTAAAACCTCCTCCGCCGAACGATGACTGCCTGTTCCAAGGCCTGGGCCCACCGCTATAACCGGAATCCCGTCCCTGACCACCCCTTGGACCCGAAAACTGGCCACCCATATGGTTCGGCTCGCCACCACCGCCCCACGAGCCACCCTGGTTCCCAGACGGTCCAAAGCCCTGGTTTGTATTATTCCCTAGTGGTGGCCCGTTTCCACTTGGCGGGCCCCACCCATTCCCCCCAACAGGCCCTTGAACCGGAGGAGCACCCCAACCGGGATTTGCATACCCGGGCATGTTGGCACCAGTATTTCCAGGAGCAACCCAATTAGACGCATTTCCGGGCATCGGCACCGGCATAGGAGGTGGGCCCCAGTTCATGTTCGTACTATTTCCAGGCGGTATATTCCCACCACCCATGTTTGGATTCGACGGCAATGGGCCCCATCCAGAGTTGGTGTTTTCGGGCCGAGCCCCCACAGGAGTATTGTTCTCTGTGGGCCACATGCCCCACGTAGCATTCGCCGTAGCAGGGGGAGGCATGTTGTTTGGCTGACTAGCCTGAGCAGGTCTCCAAGCATCGGGCTGAAGCCCAGTGGGCGTGCCCGTGTTCGAGAAGCTTCCGGGGGAATTCTGAACGTTCGCCGTACCCCAACCGTAACCCTGTGCTTGTTGTCCAGACTGCGGGCCGAGATTCTGACTAATAACAGCCTGAACTGGCTGCTGACGAGCATGTGTCTGTACCTGTTGAGAATTGGGCGTTGGGCTAAAAGGAGTGGTTTGGACAACGGGGTTTAAAGAATGAGTCCCGATATTCGGCAAAGTTGGAGTAGGAGACGAAAGCAGACCATTAACACCACCGGGTGTTTGATGAATTGCCCCAGTGAGAACACCCCTTTCTTCAGCATTCCAACCTGAGTTACTACTCTGTTTTGGAGTAGGAGAAGGTAGGTTTGTAAATTCACCACCACGCCACTTTTCGGAAGACAGATTCGAGTGGGACCCAGAATTTTCAGACATCTTACCAGAATGACTAGCTGGAAAAATATTTTTGACAGCTGGCGACTCTTTCGGAAATTTGCCTTCCAACGCATCTGCTAGAAGAACGGAGGTATCATGTGTTTCTGTGGATTTCCAGATTTTCAGATCGGCCGGGAAATAGCCGGTGTTGTTCCATTTACGCAGCTGGACCATAGAAAATGGACCTTGCACTTTTCCAGAAGGGTCTTTATAATGCCATATTTTGTCAGATTCATTTATCTTGACAGCAGTTTCGACTATCCCAGGTGAGAAAGATGATTGTGAGGTTACTATAGATGTAGCACCGGGGAATGATTCAGATCGGGATACAGGCTGTGGGGTCCGTTCGCAAAACTCGGTATTAGTGCCAGTCCGCTTGTCAAAATTACTGGATTCCTCCGTCTCTTTATCTCTATCTAAATTCCAAGCATTTTCATTTACTATCTCACCAACATGACTAGCGTTGATGGAAAAGCTACTGCTGCCGGACAGATATTTACTCGATTCCCAGTTGTTACTGTTTACTTTCGCAGAATTATCGCTTCCAGGGGAGATTGTGGAGGGACCCCTTACTCTCCTGCTAAAGCCTTTAGATCTCATGAAAGCATCTGCATGGGGATAAAGGATTCACAAATTAGGGTTTGATGATAATTATAGGATTTTGAATACCAAGTATGGGAGGGGGGTGGGGGGAGGTGAAACAAACCTCTTCTACTTTCTTCATTTTCACTGTCATTATCATCAGATTCATAACTCGGATCCATCTTTGGATCAGCATGTATTTCCGGGATTTCGTCAAGTCTACGTCGACGCTCTTCAGGGGTCTTCAAAAGCTGTAATTTCTCCACACATTCTCTAAGCGTGATACACAGTCAAGGATAACCACTCAATTCACAGACCAAAAATAAAAAACAAGAAAGGAACTTATGGAAAAGAGTGATAATTACACCACACAAAAAGATAAAACACTGGAAATGCATGATCAACATGGGAATGCATGTAATTCTTTTACAAATTACAATTAATTCTTGAAGCAGGGACAGAGGAATATTTGACAATATTAGCCATTTTACTGCATAATTCCACCTCTGTTTAGTAAAAAGATATTAGTAATCTAGAAAAATGAACACTATAATAAAGCTCTGGCAGGAAGCAGAAGTGGTTTTGTTAAAAAGAAAAGAAAACTATGTAATATCAACTGAGCCACAACATTGGTTGTCACATATGTCCACCCAAATAACAATAAACTAAAGGTTTATTAACTCAAAAGGTAGAAAAGGATATTCCTTTCGACGGCCTAAATCACTTGCCCGGTCACGAAGATGACTCAGCCGCAAAACCTCTGATTCCAGCCACTGCAGAACATGATAAGAATATAAACGTAATGTTAAGCAGACATCAAACGCTTGTCCAAACATGAAAGAAGATAAAGTTATAACGTAGGAATCTCAAAGGTATAGTTATTAAATAGGCAGTATAAAAAGAAGTCACAATTGCCACATTACAGATCAGGCAGACAACAATTATCTCTCAGTTCCAAATTTTGCATCAGGCACATTTTCTTATAGTTAGTGAAAATAGAGGATAATATATAATCCATTTCAATCATTAACAAATGGACCAATTTGCAAAAGATTAGGTCAAAGTTATACATCATTGACTCTGGCCGTCTGTATTTCCATGGTCTTGTCAAGAATATCACCCTACAAACCACAAAAAAAAAATCCCATTCAACAGAAATGTACACTTGCTAGGCAAAAATTACAAATAAAAAAGTATGTGCATAATTACCACAGTCATCCGTCTGATGAGACCACATTTGATACTCTGGCGAAGACGCTTGCACTCCTCCTGTAGAAGTTCAGAAAAATAAAGAAATGCAATTGAGTCCAAAAACAACTTTCATGAATTCCAAATCCAAACACATTTGTAGTCATGGCCAATAAAACACATACATAAAGAATAAACAAATTAATTGGTAACATCATTGAACAATTGTTAACATTGTCAACACAAACATCTAAAATTTAAAACTAAAATAAAATTTTAAAACTATAGACGTAACCTTTAACAGAACAACTCCGATTACCACTGATATCAAATATGTCCTAGCTAATGAACTCTTCATTTTCTTAAAGTGCACTTCAAAGTGTTTGTGTACAAGGAACCACTTGATAATTGATATTCATGATCAAATCTATTCAAACAAAACAACTGAATGTTGAGTTTTTCCCCAATTTTAGACTGATATAACACGGAGGGACCCAATTAGCTTTAACAATTCGACCGGTGTTACTTGGAGACACATAGCAGTATTTTTTATTTATTTTTTCTGTAGTAGCATGGAACATGTGTACTAGTGGAAGAAAAGTAGCATCAATGTGTAGAATGCAATCACCTCTGTGAACTCTTGATTTGATATTGTATCGATTGATATGATCTCAGTCTTGTCTAGATTTAAAATTTCCACCACAGTGTCGGTGCTCTTTTTGCCAATTTTGTAGGGCTCCGCTGCTACGCTTGTGCCTGCAAACAAAGTATCCACAAATGGTATTATTGACTTCAATTACAATTTTTTCTTTGGTTTATACACACATATAATACACACACACACACACCACAAAAAAGTCTTAGTGTTGATATAGATTTTTTATAAAAGTAAGTATTGTGAAATGTTCGGTGGAAATGCTGTTTGGTGCTTATCCAGCACAAGTGCAATAAATGAAATTCAAGTCATAAATTAGAACTTCTCCAAGATAAAATTCTGAAGAATTATCGTAAAAGTCCACTTGTTAGAAAACCAAACAACGTGAGTAAACGAAAAAGGAAAGTCTTTTCTTTTTTTGGGTAAAAACAAAGAAATAAATTCTATTTTCTCGTGTATTTACTAAAGCAACAAACAATCAAATCATCACTACATTTATTTCTTTTACTACTTCCGACTGCAAGATAATCCCATAGCGTTGTGGTTTCAAATGAGTTATAGACAAACTTAGAAAGAAAAACAGAATTCGTACCATTAGTAAGATAATAAGAAATTTCTTACCTACAACAGGAACTAATCTATACAAATCTTGCTTTTGGTTACTTCCCGAAATCCTTATTCGTACAAAAGTTCCAATGACTTTATCATGAAACAGTTCAGCATCTTCAAGCAAGTCCTCCATCAACTTTCTTCGCAAGTAAATCAAACCAATGTTGTGCATGTCAATAGCTGCATAATCTTCAAGATTAGACTGACGCCCAACGTTTTTTTTGCGTGATTTACGTTTCTTATCTTTCACACCCCGGTTGGGGTCAGCATTGCCATCAGTATCTAACTGATTATTTTCAGTATCAACAACACTCCCTTGAACGTCATCATTCTGCTCATCTCTTACAAGAAAATGAGACTCAAGAAGTTTCAACATTTCGAAATGCCCAACTCTCGGTTTCCCGAACAAATTCTCAAGCCTTGCATCGCATATTATTTGACTTTTCCGACGAGGATCACGTAATTTGTTTCTTTTGATATACTCGAGCAAAAGAGCCTGCACATCGAACTGGGAGAGGTAAGATGTGTCGCCATCGTTCATGTGCGAAACAAATTCAAGTAGCTCCTTTGATGCCCACTCGGTGTTGTCAGGTGCTGAAACAGCTTTTTTCCCAGTGCTGGCTGATTCATCTCCTCTGGAGAGGCGCTTTGATTGTCTCCTTACCTTTCTTCTTTTAGGTCTAATAGTTTCTAAGTTTTCAGTAGAATCGTCTGAACCGGATCCTCCATCATTAGCATCTGATTCTTGTTTGCTGGGACCAGACGTGTCCGCTCCCTTCCATGGATTTTTAGCCTCTGCGATCTCATCGGACGAAAGTGATAGTTTGGCTTTTAATTCTATATAATAATCCTTGAAAAGAAACTCCCAGCTACTTTTGTCATCAAAATCTACTTGAGTCTGCATCATTAGTCAATAACAGCAAGAAAACAATCAGAATACTGTGCAGAGGCAAATTACAAATTACAGGAAAAACAATTACAACAATAAGACAAAGTTAGAGTTTATCTAGTAATCTAATGATAAAGATGCAAAAGTTAAAAGGAACAATTTGTGAAGACCAACACAAAAAAAGGGAGAAGCCAAAACTGCCAAAGCAAAGAAACAAAGATAGTACAGAAATATCACAGAATCACATACATCATTGTCTCCCTGTTCATTGTTCTCAATCAGCTTAACAGTTCTTATGCAGGTCTCGCAAAAACCTTTATTCCCTCGGACAGATAAGATAACCGCATCTTTTGTGCAACTCTTGCACAAGGAGTAAGTACATGTATAACACATGTAACGTGCATTCTTCTCACAAATGCTACACAAATGCCAACCTGATAACAAGAAAAATAATAATAAGTAAATAAATAGTTAGAGTTTTCAGTGCAAACAACTTTATAGACCCATCAGAGAAAGTTGATAACAGAATTTAAAAAGTCAATCACAGAAGACGAGCCACAAAGAAAACAACTACACTTAACTCACTTCCTGTACTCAAGAGTTTCCTGATAGCTCATGCATAAGCCAACAATTTTTCATGTATTAAGAATGAAGACCATCTAAAATGTGCATATGGCGACCAGAGATTACAATTTTAAGTAGGTAGTTAGCTAATGTGATCCAAGTGGGACCGGGATATCACAGTTTCATCAGATTAATTTATACCCATAAAAGATACAATAAGAAACCAAACACATCTAAAGGCTGATAACGTAATATGAGAAAATAATTAGTTACATCAAATGTTCCATACAGTTCTGGTAGGCCGTAAAGGAATGACAACAATTGATAGACATGTCTATGCATCATAGATGAAGGTCAATATCTAGTCAATCTCAAGTTATGATCTAGAAAAGGTTATGTGATAGAACACCCTTCCACATTGTAGGTGTGGCAATTTCTGACACAACACAAGCCTAGCATGTAGTGAGCAGGTTAGGGTTTGGGCCTGACATGTTCGGGTCGAAATTGGATCGAAGTTGAATAGCACAAATAACAGCAAATCGGGTTTGGGTCAACCTGAACCGATTAACTCATTTTGTGTTATTACTGAGTTGCCTTCTGTGATATTTTTGATAGATTAAGTAGGTTGTTAGTATGATTGAATTTCGAAGAATTGTCCAGTAAACGCAAATATTATGACTTATGGGCTAAAAGTTAACCCTGTCGAAGAGTTATATAGATTTTCTAAATATACAGGTCATTTTGGGTAGTGTTAAGTTTTGAGGGGGAGGGGGGAACTGAAATAATTGCCACCCCAAGACATTTATTCATGGCAACTTCATTTCTAAGTTCTTGGCAAGCTTGTAAAGATAATAAGTTGAATAATTAGGTTCCTTAAAAAAACAATACATCTCGGGAAACTTCTTGTAAAGAAGCTTCTAATTCAAAAATTGACTGGTGCATCCAAGCACTAGCTACTGCAAACTTAAAGTCCAGCGCGAGTAGAAAGGAAATGCACCCTCGATCCGTCTATCTTTAAGAAGATACGACAAACCTTACCATTGGTAATGTGACGCAACAAAATTTTCCATTTTTTATAACTCTAAAATCCGTAACATATTCACTATCTTGCACGTATGGTATATAAAAAAACTGCCAACTTTTAATTAATACATCGAATTCAGTTCCTACTTCATTAAAAATACATTATACCAACTTTCTATTTTTTCAATACATGTGTGTGTGTGTGTTTATTGACTAGATAACAATTTCCTGTTGACAATCTTCATACTCAAGTGTACAAAACATAAATATTTACATATTTTGTGTCGATAAAATCATGAACCAATTGTGATTTTAAAAGCGGATCATGTATATAAGTAGGGTTTTGTTAAACATTTCCTAACAATCTCGAATAACAAATTTTAAAAATTCAATGAACCACTTTCAAATCTGGAAATGGTTGCTGTGCTAGAAAACAAATGGGCAACTACTTTGTGCTTTCTTCTAAAACCCAAGCAACCATGGCACCCACGAATCGCACATTCAACATTGATCAGCAGCTGAGATATTTAGTCCCCTCAATAATATAATAATGACGCCACCACAAAAGACCAGCCATTATGATCATCCAGCACAGTCTCTAATTGCAGTTCAGACATAGCGATGTTATTTGCATGTGCAATTAATGCTCTGCAGACAGCAAAGGGTCATAGGCAAAAATGCACCAGTGGTGTTGCTGCAGCTATTCCCTACACCTAATAGTTATTACAACCAAACACACACAACTCATATTAAAGAAACAAAAGAACTCACTTAGAGGGTTAGTAGCAGGTATACCTGACTAATAAAGCATGTACAATCGTTGAAAGCATCCATAAACTATCATCAAATATTGTAATATAGTTTTCGGAATTATAACACAACACGTACCACAGTTCCATCGACCCTTCGATCTGAAAAACGCCTCGTCTCGATTGACGCATGCAGGATGATACGCCTTGGGGCAACCTCTGTGAAACCATAAAAGGAACTCAATCAATTAGCAAATTTTTCGTGTTTTTCTAGGTAAACTTAGAAAATAAATCATCTCAGATAAATTACCTACGGTCACATAGCACGAGTTCACCCCCATCAAAGCATATGAAACAGACATCCTCGCCCACTGTCTTCCTTGATCTTGGTGTGGACTTCGAGATCGATGGGCTTTTCGACAATTTTCCTCTCTTCCGTTTCCCGCCTGAAGTTTTCCCTGATTCAGCAATATCTGTTTCGGTCCCTGCCTCCTCCTCGGCAGCCATTGCTTCATCTTCATCATCTTCTAAGGCAGCCGGTGAATCATAAAGGTCAGGACCAACCTCATCCGCCTCATCGCTATTTGTTTCCTCTGTCTCCATTTTTTCATCCTCGTCTCCGGATTTATCAGCAACCGCCTCGGTTCCCTCTTCAGTTACAAATTCAGTATCTGCCAGTTCAACATCCTCAGCCACATCATTCTCTGGCAACTCTAACTCCACACCCGTCTCTGTTTCGGCTTCAATATCCCCTTCTTGAACGTCATCTTCTATTTCTATATTTCCTGTCACGTTCACAGGTTCATCTAACGTGGGACCCCCCAATACCTCCATACTCGTGCTCTCATCCTCTGCAACCACATCTTTAACCTCCTGTTCACCTATATCAACCTCACATGCATTTACTTCGGTTATCATCTGCTCATCCGTTTCAACTTCGGTAATCACGGTGTCAACTTTTTCCTCTTCAACACCCACTATTTTTTCAGTAATCCCAACTTCTGAATCATTTACCACAGCATCAACCTTCTCCTCGTTGACTTTATCACCCTCCACCACTGCCTCTGCTTCATTACACTCTCCATCACCCATCTGCACCTCAGATTCATCGTCTAATGCCTCCATTTGCAACTCAGGTAACTGTTGTGTATCGCCTACATCAGTAGGAACCACCTCCGTCTCGGTTTCAACTATCTGGGTGGGTTCTTGACCGGCTTCTGTTTCGAGCTGTGGGTCCAGGGGCATTACATCGTCTCCACCATCGATTTGAGCCTCCGAGTCAGAAACAGCCCTCTCCTTTTTGGTGTCAACTGCCTGTGCAAATTCTTCAACAACTTCCATTTCTAATTTTGGCTCAACTATCGATTCATCCACTTTTAATTCAACTGTATCGGTAACCACCACCTCCTGCTCAGCATCATCGACTCCATTCGCTTCTTCCTCGGGTTTCATTTCGTCGAGCTGCGAATCCTCACTTTGTGAGGCAATCAGTCGGCCGCCACCTTGCTCTGCCGCCGCCGCCAAATCCTCCGCAGCAACCACCGGCAATTCATTCATCTCCGCCGCAGCCTCCACAATAAATTCCGTATCCCCCTCCGCCCCTTCCAGCGACGCCGTTTCGTCTCTTACTCCGCCTACACTCTGACTCGAATCACCCAATTCCGAAATCGAATCGAATTTCTCAGCGCTTCCCATCCCTAGAGTTTCCAGTTTTTCCTCTTCCATTTCCGGTTCAATGGTTTTATTCACGTCAGATAGAGAATCTCCATCGTCCACCATGGGTAACCGATTTTCGTGTTTCCTTTTCTCAAAACCCTAACCCTATTTCTTTTTCTGTAAAACGAATATACATGTAAGATTAAGAACGATAAGTGTATAAAGTTCGTCTACTGGGGGTTTTGGGAACGAAAGCTCCACGGATTTCAGTTTGTTTTGCTTTTTCGTTTTTGTTGTTTTATCATTTCTTGGGATATGCAGTGAAATAAGGGTTTTGTTTTGAAGAAACGGGAACAAGTTTTAGTTACGAAAAGGTCTTTCTCTTGTTATGTTATCGGCATATGGGCCTTTGGTAAAATTCATGTTGTGTGCCCATTATGAATGGGCTAACAATTCACATGTGTTCCTTAATAAACTGCATATATAGAACTAGTATTGTACCATTGCGTTGTACGATAATTCTTTATTTTATTTTATTTAAAATAAAAAAGAATTATTTAAAATATTTAAATAAATAATTATATATATATATATATCTGTGTGTATGTATATTTCGTTAAGAACCATCACTGGTTATCACACCAGAGATGGTTTTACCATAACTGCTCTTTATATATAAATCATCTAAATATTATTTAAAAATCGAATAATATTCAAAATGATATAACATAATTCATAAAAGGATTGTTATTAAACGAACTATACTTTACAAGTTATGATAAATTTCCTTATACACAACATTTGTAATTTTGTTAACATGTTTATTCTCATCACCGTCGATCAATATTTGTAAACCTATACGATTGGTCACCCTTGATATAGCAACGTATAACTGACCATGGCTGAAATAGGCTTCTTCAGGAAAATTCCAACGTGAGAGAGATATTGTCCTTGAATTTTGTTGATCATCATAGCATATGACACGATTAGAGGAAATTGTCATCGTTGGAACTTGAAAGGGAACCTCGAATTAGATGGTGTCACAGTCATTCTAAGGATTGACAACAATTCACTTGCATTGCTTCCTTGAGAAATATTAGCCTATACAATATGACCGTCAAGTAAACAACTAACATTACACAACACAAGGGAATGATCGATATTTCTCAACAACATGAGTGGAATCTAATTTTTAGTTTTAGCTCATAGAGGCAATCCATAACATATAATGGTATTTAGAAACTCTAGTGAGTAAACGTCCTACAATATGTCAATGTTTGAGTCAGTTTTGCATGCATTATCAGCTAAGATATACTTTACATTCCCCCTTTAATTTTATGACATCATATATTTATGGGGCAATTCCCATATACTCCATTAGATAAATAAATTGTCCCAAAAAGTCAAGTGAAATTATTAGCTTCTCATTCAATCCATTAATTTTCCATTTAATCCAAACTACTACCTAAGAGTACCAATTTGCCCTTACTAACTTTTTTTCAATTATTTTTTATTTCTTACAAATTTATTTCAAATAAAATACATACTACCCCGTTGTCAAATTTCGATCGTCGTCGAAATTTCATACTACTCCGATCGAATTTCATACTACGCGAATCAAATTACATACTACTCCGATCGAATTTCATACTACACGAATTTCGATCAAAATTTCATAATAAATCGTAGAATTCATACTAAATTGTGGAATCTATTCTAACTCATCAAAATTTATACTGATAGATCCATACTACATTATGAAATTCATACTAATTCATCAAATTTCATACCAATATGTGTGTCGCCTCTTGAAATTTCATACTACATAAGAAAATTTTGTATTATTAATAGTGAATTTTATACTACTTATCGCCTCTTGAAATTTCATACTACATAAGGAAATTTTGTACTATTAATAGTGGATTTTATACCACTCATCGCCTCTTGAAATTTCATCCTACATAAGGAAATTCTATACTATTTATAGTGGATTTTATACTACGGTATAATTTCATATGAATCSCTACTTTTATATTTATTTTTGTTTCTTTCAAATTTTAATTCTATACTGCTCACAGTGGAATCACATACTAAACAAATGATGACAATCGTGACTGGTTAACAATGAAGCAGCCCAACAAAAGCAATAGATCCACTCATACAGTAATTTGTTCATCACCATTTGCTCAAACACATATGAACCATTTGCTCAAACATATATGAAGATCACTGTAAACACTAAACTCTTGAATCTAAGACCTAAGATATGAAGATCACTGTAAAGTACAGAACCCGTGACAACAATAAAATCCAATAAATACATTATCCGATCACGTAAGCCCCAATCCAAAAAAGCCTTCAAAATCTTCCCCAAATTAAAATCTGTTCATTTCCATTTGTGATTCTCGTTGAAACCAACTCAGATCAGAAATGGAATCGAAAAATAAAAAATTAAAGAAAAATCAAGAAAAAGACGAACAGAAAATCCCAAATCTCGACCGGCTCAACTCGTTACCCCGACAACATTTTGGCCCACATGCTAAGACGAACAGAAAATCCCAGATCTCGACCGGCTCAGCTCGTTACCCCGACAACATTTTGGCCCACATGCTATCCTTTCTCGACACAAGATCCGCGATCAAGACCTCCATTCTATCCAAACGCTACCATCATCTATGGACTCTCTCGCCCTRCCTCGATTTCTCCTTCTCCGATTACCAAACCGATAGATACGAATCCWACGACGGSCGCGCATCCTCTCCCGTCAAGAATTCTATAAGCGTACTAAAAGTTGCAGCCTAAAAKTTGACCAAARAATAAGCACAAATTCTATAAGCRTACTAAAAAATCATGAAAATCAATATATTTATCAAAATAAAGTTCCCAGATCACAAACTAATCACATTTAGCTAATGAAGATAAWAAGTCATTACTAATTTCACTTAAAAGGTAATTAAARAGMAACACCACGAAATACAGAGTCTAAAACCAAACCAACCTCTATCTCAACTCAAAAATTAAAACTCATCTTCTCTTTTATCAGCATCATCTTCGCCGACGGAAGGCCTTTGCGGCGGCGGCGGCGGCATCCGGGTTGGAATCGTCCATGGCGGCTCGAGCCTTGGTCAGCCACGGCTTGAGAGCCAGCTCTATCGCGACCCAGACTCTCTCGCCCTGCCTCGATTTCTCCTTATCCGATTACCAAACTGATAGATACAAATCCTACGACGGCCGCGCATCCTCTCCCATCAAGAATTCCAGCCTCGCCTCCTTCGAGTCCTCCGTGAATCACGTTCTCCGATTGCGCGAGCACAGCAACCTCGTGAAAATTTCGATTGTCCCTGGGTTGTTCTCTGATGTGAAGTGTATGCGAACGTTTGTGCAGGGTGACTGGGAAGGGAAGAGAGCCGACAGGAAAAAAAAGATAAGATTTGAAGTGAGAATTAGGGTTTGGGTGTTACTAGATAATATAAATAGGCTTAAGAGAAAAAACAGAAGGAAAATAAATAAATATATTAAATAAAAAAGGGTATTCTAGACATTTGAAATTATAATTTTGATTAAATAGGATATATTTGACTAAATGGGATTAAACATTTTTAACTAGAGTACTTGGCAATAAGGGGTGATGGGAGTGTAGTAAGTGGGAATTTTCCCTATATTTATTAATCAAATCGACGACATCAAGTGTTGGGGGAAGAATAGCCCGACCCTCCAAATAAGCGAAACATTCAGCAGTTTTTCCAAATTGTGGATATGTGCTCGCCACAATTGACAGAACATGGTTTCCATCATCTTTCAATAATAGATAACTTAGATTTCAATTTAAACGATACCATCATTTGGTCCTCCAACTATTACATCTCATATACTATTTATCAAGTTGAAAACATTCTTTAACTTGATACAATTGGGATCTGCATTGTGATTTTGCAGCACCACATTCTTGGTCTACTTCAAAACTATGTAATGAGTCCATAAATGCGAATATTTGATCAATGTGTGAACTATGTCTGGTCTAGTACTTTTTGGAATAACCGACAAAATATGATGAAAATCTCTACTAAGAATTATTATTTTGTTATCGAATGGAAGTTGTGTATTAGAATTATTTTGCAATGTCATCACGTTTTTCAATGTTTTGTCCAGAGTTTCAAAATAATGGTTATGCATCATTGGAGTTTCGTCCCAAATAATGAGATGCGCATCCACCATTGATTTTGCAAGTGGAGTACCAGTAATGATCGAAATCTTAGTGGATATTAAAAGTAACCCTAAATCTAGAATGCTCATTTCTTCCTTTCGAATAAAAAGAAAAGTTATGTCAT
Organism: Phtheirospermum japonicum; assembly: GCA_014905375.1. NCBI lineage: Eukaryota > Viridiplantae > Streptophyta > Magnoliopsida > Lamiales > Orobanchaceae > Phtheirospermum > Phtheirospermum japonicum. The sequence goes on from BMAC01000116.1 coordinate 1,285,441, forward strand.
TAGATATTACATTAGGAAAACTTCCACTATTAGATATAACAGTTGTAAAAAGCATCATCTGTATCTATAGATGAGAAATACACCACTCTTGGTTAAATATATCGCATCCATTACTTTATCAATTTTGGCGGAATATAGTAAATTTGTACTAATGAAAACAAATCTACTTTTCTAGGTGTCCATTCTTTTGTTTTTGAGTACTAAAATTATTTTTTTTAGGAAACTAAACATAAGGCAAACTCCATGCTTCCAAATTTTTCTTATTTATCTCGAACCAACCTAAAACACGCTATGATGTTTTTTACTTGCGTGATCATTATCATTATACAATACATTATACTCTTCTGGAGGATTAAAAACTCAAACACATGATAGGTGGAGTTTTATACTGAATTTCACAAACTAATATTCACCACGCCGCTTCGCGTGGAAAAATGTAATGATAATCATAATACATGTTGATCTCATCAATATTTTTATCCTCTACATCCTCACATTTGTTCTGATAGGGAACCTATAGTTATATTTATTACCCTATTTAAATAAATACTTTATAGATCTAAATTGATTACACTATTTTAGCATATAAATAAGCTACACAATTCAGTATAGAAAAAAATTATGTGAAACGACCTCTAGTGAACGCTAGTAAATGTCGTGGGCAAGACAACATGAGTACAAGCCATTTGTCTCACCTCATAACACTACATCAACAATCCTACTGTAAATCTCACTTCATAGTTTTTTTGATGAGTTCTAATGTACCACAATTTTGAATATTCAATAATTGTATATGCATCAATTATGATTTTTTGTATGAGTCGCTGACTATATAGAATAGTGAGTACCTTCGTGCCTCTTTCATGCAATCGGTGAGAAAAGAACTCCATATGGCTCACATATTGTTTACCCTTGCCTTTAGGTTTTCTAGGTTCAGAAAAAGATATGTCTTCCCTGTGGCTGTCTTCGCCACATGGAAATAGTAATGGATAGTGTAGAGCAACATACAAAGGATGCAACTCGTTGATACGTTTCAAATTACCAGATCTCTTTTCTACTGCAATTCTCTTGCTATCACTTTGTGGATCAATATCACCAACAACTAATAGACAATTAGTTGATATTTTTACGAATCAATTATAGTTGATGCCACAATGTTCATTCCACTCGAT
>BMAC01000116.1:1300586-1351636 GCA_014905375.1 Phtheirospermum japonicum
TGACTTGCGCACGTTAAAATCCCACCGCACGAGCATGATCACAATACAAATCATAAAGTTCCTGTATTGTTTTTCTTCTTATTCCTATTAAAGAGCCCCTTATAGCAACTAAATCATTTTGTTCTGCAAATCAAAAAAAAGTATTACAATTCTATGAAAAGTATCAAATATTGTTATAAAAGTATTAGAAATGTTAATAAAAGTATTAAAACTATTAGAAAGTGCAGTAATAAAACAACATTTATAAAGTATCACAAATAGTTTCAAATGTATCACAAAAGTTATTAAAAGTATTAGAAACAGTATTAAAAGTATTACACCATTATAAATTGCAGTTATACCTTCAACCAAAACAGAATTGATAAATATCACAAATAGTGTTAAAAGTATCAGAAACAATACTAAAAGTATTACAAAAATTTTAGAAAGTACAGTTATACCTTGTTCAATATCTTCTTCTCTAATTGATGTAGGAATACAATCAGCAATCTGACATCCTTCATCCAAAACATCATTACAAAGTATTAGAAATAGTATCAAAAGTATTCACAAACAATACTAAAAGTATTACAAAGATAAAATTTCGATAATTACCTGTGTCCGTATCTTCTGAAATAGTATGAATTTCATCCATATCTTCAATTACTGAACTATTTTCCATAATCTTTGCAGTATATGAATGTCCTTCATATGCATCAACAAAAATTAAAATTAATAGACAAATTATATATCGAATCAATTTTTCCCCAATTTTTTAAAACAATAAATTGAGAAGAGATTTTATGTACCTGAAGCTGGATTCGAATCTGACATGCGAAAACTGGATTCCTGATCCGTATCCTTACTTCGATTTATACTTCAATTTTGTGTTTCTGATCTTCAGTGTTTTATCAAAAAATCGATGAATTTGAGCCAGAGATGCGGACTTTGAGCGTTTCCAAAATTCCTGCCTGAATTTCGGGTTGAATATGCAGTTTTTTACTGTGAATTTCCTGCAAAAATTCGTAAATTTTTCCGATTAATGTTAAAGAATTTGAAATTTTGACAATGAATCTCGAGAATTTGGGGGATTTGGGATGTCGGGTATTGAGATCTCGTTCTGGGCTGGGGGTGGGGGTGTCTGGGTCTGTCTGGGGTGCGGGCTGGGTGTGGGTTAGGGGTTTGTTTCTGGGTATGGGTTTGGGTGAGGATCCGGGTCAAGTTAGAAAAATGGTAAAAACTGGTCTCATTCTATGAGACCGGTCTCACCCAAGACCTACTCCATGAAGAATCTTTTGTATATTCATCACACGTGTCTTGTACATTCATCAAACAATTATTACATATCCATCATGTATGATGAACATACAATTGGTGGTAGATGAATATGAATTTATGATTTTATATCACATAAAGAATAAGAGATCGAATAACCGCCATCATCAGTCACTTGTATATTCACCAATCACTTCTCGACGTATTCAATTATAACTTTTTGAAATATCAATAAGTCTTTCGATATTCAAATTTACAAAGACTTTATGATATTTATCAAATTAAATACTTTTAGTCTTATAAACTTTTTTTCCTACCTAAATTATGAATAAAATATTATATACAAAGACACATTTTTTGTATCAATTTCGTGCAGCTTTTATATGCCAACTCTCCATTTTATTTTATTTTCATATTGCGTGGTTTTATTATTAGTAGTTTTTTTTATTCTTTTTCATATTCACATGTTTTTTCTCGATAGCTTTATGATATATAATGACGTGTTTTTATTCATCTTCATGGGAAGCCAAAACATGAAAAACACTTTGTTTATGTTTATAATGATTTTGTTATATGTACTTGAATTTTAGATTTATTATTACGTTGCATATTATGCAATAAAAAATATGTTGGCTTTATTGTGACAAAATTTATGCAAATTGAACCTCGAAGTGCATTAATTGGAGAGCAATTGAATATGATTTGTGGCATTTCATTCCATTTATAGATGAGATCTAAAATCTCAAAATGAACCTGAGCAATGAACATGTGTTGTCTATCATGACTCACTATTATTGAATAGGAAATTGTTGATGTTACCCTGTATTATTTGTGAAGACGCCAATGTGTATAAGAAGTGTGTCTGACAAAAATAATAAAGTAATGGTTCAATCAATCTACAAAACTCAAAACAAGATATAGAATCCCAATACATATTGGGTATCAAATCTAACCCATTGGAATTTTGGTGCGGAATGAAAAAGGAAAATCCACTTTCAAATCTTATTCAATAGCTCCCTGGTCGCTTGACCAATTGAATTTGTTCTAATTACCAAAAGTAATAAAGATAAGATTTTAGGTTTAGTTTGATTTGCATAAGAGGAAGTTATGGGGCATTTGTTATAAATACCAAAAGTAAGAGAAAATGTTAAGCTTTGTTTGGTTAGTATTTAATAAGTTTCTACCACTAATCATGTGATAAATAATAATTCTACATTTCTTAATCCCGATAACATTTCCATCAAAAACTCTCCCAATCACCCACAATTCCTAACCAAACAAAGCCTTTGTTAATGAACCATGCCACTATTGCAAGATAACATGTATGTAGGTGATATTGTTGAGAACAGCGATGTATCATTGTTATATAAACAATAAGATAAAGAAACAATTGATGTTATTGTAGAATGTCCTCCAATTTTTAATAATATTAAAATGAAAATGAAACGACGCAAAAAAAAATCTCTGTTCTCTCTCCTATTTTTTTCGACCTAGTCGACCACTCGCCGGGTTCACGGCGTTTTCACCTTGTCACCGGACGCAAGCCACTTTGTCCCCGGTTTTACAGCACCCTTGCCCGGTTATGGCTCTGCAGCAGCCCTTGTCTCCGTTTTCCGATCACCAGCAATCCATACTTCAACAGCAGCAAGTCCGGCAGATTTTTCCGGCCACACTCGCCTGGCCGCTTCAGAGTTCGGCGGTTTGCTCCCCTGAAGCGCAAGCTCAGCCCACGCGGCTGATCTCTCACCCGCTCTCCCAGAGGGTCTCTTCTCCGACACCGACGTCGCTCGTTTCTGTCCAGATGGGAGAATCTTTATCCGTTCCCGGTTTCTCCATTTCAGCACCAGCCACCATTTCATTTGGCTCCTTGCCACCGGCTACGTTCCCCAAGCGGTTATTTGACGCACAAGGTAATCCCTTTCGCTTCCCCGGAGACTCTCCCCCTGGCGCTCTTCTTTCAGTCGCGCCTCCTCCTCCTTCCATTTCGGCAACCCCTGCAGATTGTACGGCTCTCCATGTTTCTGGGTTTTCTTTCGCTCCGGCGGCGACGCAACCCTCCATCACGGCCCCGTTTTCCGGTTTCCTGGGCCACCAACCCTTGGCCACTGCAGCGGTTGCCCAACATCCCTCGGCTGTGCCTGATCTGACTTTCTCGGCTGATCTTTTTTCTGCGCCGCACCTTTCAGTCGCTAGGGTTTCCCATGCAGTGAAACCCACGTATGGGAGGTTCGACCCGCTGCAGTTGGGACCCAACCCTTACTCCAACCCTAGGACAAATCTGGTGTTGCCCCATGTCCAAGTGAATTCCACACCAGGTGGTTTCCCTCAATCCCATTCAGCCCTTGCGGCCCGTCAAGCACAAACCCAAGTCGCTTCCCCTTTAGTCCAGCCCCAAGCCCAGTTGTCTTTTTATTTCCAACATCCCCAGGCCCAATCGATTACTCCCCAGCCTTTAACCCTGGCATCCCAGGCGGATCCTTCAGAGCCCTTAAGCCAAGACAATGCGGCTTTTGTTACCTTCCAGGCCCAAGCCCAGGATCACTTTTTGGCAGCCCAGCCCCATGACAAGGAGCCTGTTCTGGCAGCCCAAAGCCTTGCCCCTTTGAGCCATCCTTTAGCCCAGCAGCGGCCACCCCTATTTAACACCTCTCCATGCGATTTTGGCTCATCTTTTTGGAGYCACCCGGGSCCGACGGTCRGGTCCGCTTCCCTTCCCGCAATTCCGTCTTCGCTAAATTATTCCTTAGGGGCTYCTCYGCTCAAAAAGGGAGATTAYTTTTCGGTYAAGATTGACGAGRCCCTTTACCAATCTCGTGTTTCACTTTTACGGGGCTCTCTCATTGGCCGCCTTCTCCAACCGAAGGGATCAAAACCGCTTACGATTGCCTCTATCAAGGAATCTCTGTCTTCTGCATGGAACATCACCGGCGATTGGAATTTCRTTCCGCTTGGCAAGGGGTTTTTCAGTATTTCTTTTGCCCTYTTTGAGGATCGAAAACGTGCGTTTGCCAAAGCGTCTTGRAAKCTAGGTTCATCCACTCTTAGGCTCTTCCCATGGAMCCCAGATTTCAACCCCTATAAGATGCCTTCGTCTTCTTCGCAGGTTTGGATTCGCATATACGAACTGCCTATTGAATACTGGGAACGATCTTTTATTTTGAATATCGCTAGGGTAGTTGGAACTCCCCTACAAATTGATGAGCGTTCCCTTAATGGCTCTGTCGGCCACTTTGTTCGTGTGCTGGTTGAGTTAAATCTTGATCATACCCTGTATGAAATGGTCATGATTGAACGTGAGGGGTATTGCGGTTACATTTCTTTGGGTTATGAGAACATTCCGGACTTTTGCTCATCTTGTAAAATGGTGGGGGACCTTGTCAGGTCTTGTCCTTCTCGTAAATCTCGCGCCACCCCGAAGGTGGATGGTGACGATTGGCAGACGGTTAACACCAGACGCCCTCGTCGGCGTTCTAATTCTCGAGCTCCGATGGTTCGCACCCGTATGGAACACCGTCCGGTTTCAGTCCCTATTACTACTTCTGCGCTGATGACTTCCAACGCTTTTAAAGCATTACAGTCTGATCTCGAACCTGAGTCACCACCCAATGCCTCGGTGGTCCGTAACCGTTCTGATTCTCACCTGGATCCTTCGGCGCTTCCTTCCTTGGAGCCTACTTCAGGGTCCGAGTCCAAACCATTACCTCCCGCTCCTGTGACCACGGCTCCTAAAGCCGCTGATACTATTGTTACTCCTTCTGGATCGGAAGAGCAAGTTTACCATACTGCTTCTGAGCCTTCTGACAGTGACACAGACAAGGGTGAGAAACTAACTGCGCAGCTCTGCAGGAAGAACCAACCGACCGTTTGCAAAACGGGTGAGATAGTTTGTGACACTTCTCGACAGCTTGTGCTTTATGAGAATTCTGCTTCTTCGAGTAAGAGTGGTGTTGATCAGGTAGCCATGGGTTCCTCGGATAAGTTCCCTCCTTCAGGCTCAACGTACTCCATTAGTTTGTCTTGCTCATGACGAAGGTATTATAGTGGACGAGTCGGATTTTGGCAGCCAACATCGCACCCCTATTTTTCGTAAACCTGCCACTGATCGGGAATTAATTGATATAATTAAAAAATTACAACAGGAGTCTTCTACTCCTTTCATTATCAATGATCCAAAATCCTCTACTGCCCTACACCTTATGGATGTTGCTTCTGGACAATTTTGGGCGGATATGGCTGAAGACGAAGCTTCTACTCCTTTACGCAAAGCTTCAAAGAGTTCTCTTAAGCGAGGATTTCTTATGAAGCGCTAGTTTCTTTATTTTTGTTTTCTTTTCATTGTTTGATATGTACTCGGACACTTTTTCTCCTTTTTTAATAAAATCGCCGCAACTTATTTAAAAAAAAAAAGAATGTCCTCCAATTGACACGTTCTTGCCTTTTTTGACTGACACCTATTTTTTTTTTTACATTTACTAAACTACCATTCTTTACATTTAGACACACCCAAACTGTCCTCATCTTCCTCTTCTAGCCAATAATTCGACACAACAATGTTTTTTATACATCTTTCAAAGAACTAAACAATAAGATAAAGAACAATTAATGTTACTGTAGGATGTCCTCCGATTGGCATGTGCCTGCCTTTTATGATTGTCACCTTTTTTAACATTTACTAAAATACCCTTCTTTACATTGAGATTTACCAAAATCACCCACATCTTCCTCTTGCAGCCAATAATTCAACACAATATTTTTTTCATTTATAGCTTTCAAAGAGGAGTGATACAAAATAGCAAATGAGAAAAAAAAAATCACATTTGGAAATTTCACGGCAGTTGATTGAGTGTTGAAGAGAATTGAAAAGGGGGGAGAATTCCAATTCCAACATTATCCGCAGCCATGGAAGAAAATTTTGCCGAGTATCCCGGTAAGAAAATTATAACATTTTAATTTATTTTTCCTTACCTTTTTGTTTTTTGGTTTTATCGAGTGAGCTTGACCTCAATCTGATATATCTTTTATTTTCTCAAACAACGGCTGCATCGGTGGCTCTTCAATTTCAACATTATTTGTTGCACCTCGCCGGTGATAAACCCCAGTCTTTTATAGGATTCTAATTGATTTTTCTTTTATCCCCGGTTATTTGTGGGTTTTAAACCTGATCTTGATTATGGAGTTTGGTTGATTATAATGGGGCAATGATTATGTGGAGTGTAGAAAATGATTGAAGATCTCCTGGGGCGTTGGTTCAATGGCGAGGTCGGCTATTGTCCATTTTTTTAGTTCGTACACTGTCATCCATGTTCTTAACTTCTCGTGTTCAATGTTTCCTAAATTCATTTGTGTAGTCATTCTTTCAGGCCCAATAGCAATCATACAAGTTAGATATATGTTGTGAGCCCAATAATTCATTTTTGTAGTTAATTCTTCTGTGGGTACTCAACTCTTCTTTGAGTCTCAGCAATCACGATTTTGTCATACTTTTCAGTTCTAAACATTTTAAATTGAGATTTTAGAATCAAAAGGAAGTGTGCATTATTATTATTATTAGGTGAGGAGGGCCATGCTTATTCTGAATGAATGGCTCTACTGGACCAATTTGGTAAGGAGGCATGCCTATTATGAACGACTCTACCGTTATTATTACTATTATTATTATTATTATGAACTTTGCGGCAATCAGTTTCCCTCTCCGTCAAATCTCTCTCTCTCTCTCTCTCTCTCTCTCTCTCTCTCTCTCTATATATATATATATATATATATATATATATATATATATATATATATATATATATATATATATATATATATATGTATCTATCTATCTAAACAATAAGATTAAAAAAATAATTGATGTTATCTTAGGATGTCCTCCGATTGACACGTTCTTACCTTTTATGATTGACAATAAAGAGGTTTTACACATGAACACTTCTTTTATATAAAATCTCAATTCAAAATGTTTAACCTCAAGAGTATGACAAAATCGTGGGTGTTGAGATTCTAAGTAGAGTTGAATACCCACACCTATACAACATGGTAAAGAAACAAGTGATGTATGGTCCATGCAATGTTTTGAATCCATCAGATATGTGCATGACTAATAATGGAAAATGTGGGTACTCTTATCCAAAGGGTTTTTGTGAGAAAACTACCTATATCACTAATTCTTATCCAATGCATTGGTGAATTAACAATGGTGTTAAAATGAAATTCAGACAACACCAAATTGATAATAGATGGATAGTTCCTTACAATGCATATTTTCTTTCTAAGTTTATTTGTCATATTAACGTTAAGTTTTGTTCAACAATTCATGTTGTCAAGTACATTTATAAACACATTTGTAAAATAGAATCAAATTTCATGTTAATCCCGATGATCTAAGTAGCCGGATTGATGAAGTCCATCAATATTGAGTAGCTCGGTGGGTTTCTCCACCCGAGGCTGCATGGAGGCTCTTTCATTTTTTTCATGGTTGAGATAAAACCTGTTGTAATTAATCTTTAACTTCACTTAGAAAATTACCATTTAGTGAGTTTCAAGAGGCATGAGAGATATAATAATGTTGCAAGAAATCCCAAAAAAAAAATGCTTAAGGAATTTTTCTATAAAAATAAAATATATTCAGAAACACATGCGCTGAATTTGACTTATTCTGAATTTCTGTAACATTTTGTTTGGCTTGCTAATGGGAGGCGTTGGAAGAGGAGAGATCGTGGAGACACAATAGGTGGAATAGTTCCAGCTATCTAACCGAAGGAGAGAACTACTATCTTAGACTTCTTTTGTCAAAAGTCCGTGCTCCTAAATCTTTTGAAGATTTGAGAACTTATAATGGAGCACGAGTGACCACCTTTTATGAGGCAACACTTTTGAGAGGTCTGCTTCAAGATGGAAATAGTCAAGAGCATTGTCTTCTAGAAGCTTCTCTTTTTCATCCGCAATATGAAATGAGAAGACTTTTTGCAAACCTTTTGGTTTACTCCTGTCCCAACAATCCCAAATAATTATGGTTAGTTTGAGACCGTAATGTCCGAGGATTTGTTGAGGTGTCAAGATTTAACTCCTATAGAAGTGAGAAGAAGAGTTTTGCAACATAGTAGCGGTTTTCTCGAGTCAATGGGAAAAAAATATAGATTCATTTGATTTGGTTCCCGGCGATCTACCGTCAATTGATGTTTAAAACCAAACTAGAGAACTCTTAGAAGATAAAAACATAGTAGTTCATGATGAGGACTTGAATGCCATTTGATTTGTACATATTTGTGTTTGATTTTCGTATATTTTTGTGTCTTGTCTTGTGTGCTTTTGTCTGGTTTTAGTCATATTTTTCTCGCTTTTCCTTATTTTGCGTCTTCGTATCTTTTGTCGTCTTTTTAGTGTTTTTCGTATTTCTCTTTTACTTTTTGTAGATTTTTATGTTATTTTGATTTTCTTTGTTTTAGGGAAGTTGATAAAGCCTAAGAGAATTCCCGAGGATCACAACTGGCTCGATTTGATTAAAACACGACTCGGACCCGTGAAGCACAACCATCGATCGACGCGTGCCGTCGACGCCCAGTCGACACGTCAATCGACGTGTCATCGATGAGCCATTGACGCGCCATCAATGGGGTTATTTTCCAGCATCGGTGGTTTGGCCAATTTTGGCCATTTTGGTCTATATGAGTCGAACTTTTTACACTTACCTTTTATTTTAGGAAAGTTTGTCTGCAAGAGACGGAGCAATTGTAAGTGGTAAGTTTGACTCGAGTCGAATCTCTCGAGGAAGACTAATCGAAAACAATTTTTGTGTTTGATTCACGAATAAGAAAATGAGGAGAAAGCTATTCTAAATACGCGGTCAGATTTTGGTTTTAAAGTTGCAATATCTAAGACGGTGATTTAAATGATGAGCAATGAAATCAAAAACTTGAAAAGATTAATAAAACGGGGGTCTAGGGCTCTAGAATCGTCTTCACGGTCAATTGACCTTTCATCAAACACTTAGTCTACGAGTTATGGTTGTCAATCCCAACTTGTAGATTAAGCATCCAACAATGTCAATTGATGGTTCTAAACTCATCTAGGCACTAGACCCATGAATTATAAACACGCATTATCAAGAAATCCAATAACACAAACTCAAAACAAATATGAACACGATTAAAGATCAAAAGCATGGAGAAAATAACAAATAAAAATAATCAATCTTTATTAACAAATCAAACGTAACTTTCAACAATTAAACTAAAACTCATACATAAGACAATCAATAGCTCCAAAGATTCTTATAAAATAACAAGAAAAATGTAATAGATCAATGATGAAAGATTACCTAATTCAAAAAGTTCTAAGAATATTCAAGCCAAAAAATGGGAGAGGGAGCTGCCCTAAGAACATCGATCTTCTCCAAATTATATATAAATATGACAAACTAAGCTAATTTATTGGGTGTTCTATGCTTCAAAGTGAAAGAAAGAATGAAGAAAACAAGAGAAGGATTTGGGCTTGTCAAACCCTAGGTGGGTTCAAAAGCTCCATTTCTAAAGAAGAAATGTTATATTTATAGGGTGAGGTGAGGGAAAAATAGTCATTTTGCCCAATATGGCCAAATTTGGCCAGACCACCGATGCTGAAAAATAATCTCGTTGATGGCTCGTCGATGACGTGTCGATTGGGCATCGACGGCGCGTCGATTGGGCGTTGATGGCACGCATCGATTGATGGTTGTGCTTCACGGGTCCGAGTCGTGTTTTCGTCAAATCAAGCCGGTTGTGATCCTCGGGAACACTCTTAGGCTTGATCGACTTCTCTGAAACAAAGAGAATCAAAATAACATAAAAATCTACAAAAAGTAAAAGAGAAATATGAAAAACACTAAAAAGACGACAAAAGCTACAAAAACGCAAAATAAGAAAAAATGGGACAAAATATGACTAAAAACCGACTAAAGCACACAAGACAAGATACAAAAACATACGAAAATCACACACAAATATGTACAAATCACCATTGCTTTGTTTAATGAAAAACAAAGACATGCATTTGAAGTCATATCTATGAGAACAAGAGTGGAGCTTGTATTTCCACATGGCCAACTTTATGTGGCATTATCACATGCAAGAAAAGCTTCACAAGTAAAATTACTCATCAAGACTCCTTTTTTTTTTACGTGCTTATGATTGATTACACCAAAAATATTTTCTATAGAGAAGTACTTGAAACTTCTCAATTAACTGAAAAAGTAAACATTTATTTATTCTTTATCATGTCTTATATTTAACGTTTTAAAGTGCAGTACATTTTATGCTTAAATAACTTCTCAATTAACTGAAAAGTAAATTGATCTCTTCAATATTTATCATATCCTTTCTTTCACATTTGAAAACTGCAGTTTATTTTCATAATAGATTTCTTCATTCTTTGTTTTATTTTTTATTTAATAGTTTCTTTTTTGATTATAACTTCTCAGTTAATTGAAAAGAAAATAAAAAGTAAATAGATTTCTTCGTATTTATCCTTTTTTTTTTTGAAAAAGTAATGTTTATTTCTTAATAGATTCTTTCATCATTTATTCCATCTTTTATTTAATATTTGAAAAGTGAAATTTATTTCTTAGTTGAATAACTCCATTTCTACCCACCATGCATATGTAATTATGGCAAGGAGATACCTTCCAGTCAAACAAGTGCTTGATGGTGTAAAAATATGGACTGTTCTTGTGCAAGTTGTTGAGAAGGGACATGCACAGTTGAGCCAAAAAGGTAAATTTGTAAATTATCGTGGCTTTCTTTTTACAGATCATGAAGTTACTAAAATATCATAACTTTTTGTATTGTTATTAGTGCATATGGTCTTGCTTTTCAAATATTTATGGAAAATTTATGATTTAGAGTAATTTGAGAAACTCCAAAAGGCGGATTTCTCGCATGGATTATTATGCGAATGTTAAATTTGAAGACTCGGTGTGCTGGGAAACGGAGATTATGGATATGGGATATAGGAGAAACTGACCGAGATTGGGAGATTGGGGATGCGGATGTTAAATTGAAGACTCAGATAGAAATATACAGAGATTGGGGATGTATAGATTTATAGGAGTGATTTGAGATATTATGAAGGAAATATGATTTTATTTTAGATTTTTTTGTTTATTATATTATTTAACTCGTATTATTAGGTTATTTATTGGGATTTTATTTTTGATTTGTTTTATTAATTATATTGTTAGGACTTCTATTATTAGGCTATTTATTAGGTTGTTTTATTAATTATATTATTGGGTTATTATAAATTAGATTATGTTTCTTATTTTTTTAGTTTCATATTATTAGAACTTTATTTTAGGTTGTTTAATTAATTATGTTATTGAATTATGAAAAGGTAAGTATTATACTATTAGGGCAATAAATCCTATTTTTTATAATTTATCAGGACTCATATTATTATGCTATTTATTTTAGATTTTTTTATTAATTATATTATTGAGGTCAGTATGCTATTTATTAGATTTTTTTCTAGAAATATCAAAGAATAAGAAACATAATATTATTTTTTTTATTTTAGACTTTGAGGAAAGTTCTTTAGTAGCTTTGGAAAAAAATATTAATATAGCAATTTCAAAACAAATTTATCATCTATTTGTGATTATAATTATCACTCTCTTTTTTTCTTTCACTTTTTCATGAATTTTATATGAAATTGTGGGTTGTATGGATAGTTACATGGGTGACAATTTATGGATTTTTGCCCTCTTTTTCTCTATGAGATACTTGAGTGTCCGATTGGCAAGAAGAATAAGTTTCGATTGCTTTTATTTTTTAAAGGTAATTTTATCCACAACCTGAGGCAAATCCGGTGGGATGTGATTTCTTTTTATAATTTTGCTATGTTCATACAAGGTCTTTCTAGAAAATATGAAAACATATAGCATCTAAAATCCCTCTATCTTTGTGTTGCCACTATTAGTATCAATGGATGATAATGCGATTACTTAAATAATGTAATTTTGGCAATTATGTTTCAACCTGGTACCATGTCACGTAAAGAATGCTCATTAATTTGTTGACATGCACATCTTAATCACTAATTAAAACTATTTTAGTCTACCTGATACAAGAAATTGCAGGCCGAAACTATTAAGTTTGAGGAAATGTCACATTGGCTTCTGGACAACGATCGTTTTAGTATAATGCACGCATGAATTATCAGAAAGCTATATATGCTTATTTGGAATAGGTTGTGAAATATCCATCGTGCAGGAAAGAAAGTGGTGTTGAAGCTATGTAAGAATCGTGTGTATATATACATGCATACATGACACCTAAAATTTAATCAATCTTAATTTAGCAACGTAGCCAATATTCATTTACTGCTTTGCATGGCATATGTTGCATTGAGATCATCGTTGACAATGACACGAGCTCAATTAATGCCATCATGTTTGGTATGGATGATAAAAAGTTAATTTTATTTACTAGAGTTCAACTTAGAAATTGATCCACAAGTAAGTTTAATCCCCTCCATGACTTATATATTTTTTCTTATTTTTTCATGGACACTTATGACTTCTTTCAAAAAAATTTTTGTTTATATAATTTATGTTTTTAGTTTATTTATTATCTTTTATATTATTATTATTATTGAAGGGTGGAATCTTTTAGTAGAATCTACAAAGCACGACTGATATGAGTTTCATTTTTCTTATATGTAAGCCATGATATTGGACTAATTTTGTGGAATATGATTATCTTTTCCACAATAATGTTGATAGTCTGTAACACAACCAAAGTTTTTCAAAGGTGGGGCAGCGTGGAAGCTAACAGCTGGGATGTCTATGAGCAGGGGTCTGCCGAGTATTAATTTTTTTAACTAACATATATTGTGAATATTTACATATAATCAACAAATTTAATATAAGAAAAAAACTTTTATAATATATTTTGTTTCTTTTAAATTAATTTTTTTGATGAATACAATATGAAAGTTGATTATGCAAAAATATTGTTATAAATATTTACAACTTGAAAATCACACAACAATTTTTTTTATATAAATTTTGTGACAATGGAGATTTCAGCTTTGTTTATCTGATGATAATGTTATTTTTATTTAGTGTTGTTATAGTATGTACAATATATATATATATATATATATATATATATATATATATATATATATATATATATATATATATATATATATATATATATATATATATATATATATATATATAATTTACTTAAAATTATTAATATAGAGTTAAAATATAATGAATTATATGCTACTTATTAAGTTTTAAAATTTATATGTTAAGTGGTATACGTCCTATAATCTCCACGTTTGTACTTGTCATTACTCTTGGTTTATGTTAAGGCAAGCTAGATCTTACACATAAAACAACAATCTACATTTTCTCATGTCCAAGAGTAATTAGAATCCGGATATATTTTTTATATTTGTCCAAATTTTATTGTACATGCTAAGCATTGAAACTTGAATGGCTTGCATCTTGCTTCATAGCTAATACATCTACGTGTCTTTAAGCATGGGGTGTAAGAGCCCTAGATAGAATTATCAAGTAGTTTTTTTTTAATAATTGTTTCGAAACTTTATAGGGGTAGTTTGAAAATAACCAAAATATCTACGTGTCTTTGAGCATGGGGTGTAAGAGCCCTAGATAGAATTATCATGTAGTTTTTTTTATATAATTTTTGAAACTTTATAGGGGTAGCCTGAAAATAACCAAAATATCAGGTGTAGCTTTTTTACTTTTGGTTTTTATTTATTTGTTAATTAACCTGTGTTTTTTTCTTTCCTGGAGATATATGATTTGTAAAACTTGTACTAACTTTTTTTACTGGTGTGTTTAGTTTTAGTAATTTTGAAAGTTTGTTGGGAATTGATCACATGAATTGAATGTCTGTTGTTTATATCTTTTTTGGCAAGTTTCAGATTGTTTAATGTTGTCGACTCTGATTGTTGAATTTAATGCTAGGAAGTTGGATTGCTATTTTCTCCACATGAAAACCTCAAATTGACCAAAATGTGCACAAACAAAAAGTGTGACGATATATACTTCAAAAAAAAAACAGTTATGTGATTTATTCTTATTAAATCATAGACAATAATATTAATGATTGTGTTCTAACATTTTTTTTAAATTTAAAATAATGAATGTCAGAATACAGGGTGTGGAACTCTTTTACGAGCTTGCGTTGCCAATTGACAATCATCAACTTCTCTACTTTGTGCGTCACTTTGACACTGAATATCAAAGCAGACAAGATGACAGATACAACATCGTTAAACTTAGGGTTGGCAATGGGGCGGGGCGGATACTACGAGGCCCGGACCCGCCCCGTCAACATTGCGGATTGGGTCATGGCGACCCATTACGGGTCGAGGGGTGGGGCGACCCGACTAAATATTTTTTATTTCTAATTATAAAATATTAATTATTATTAATAAAAAAAATCAAATATATTACTATAAAAATTAGGAAAAATTTCCAAATATTACCAAAACATCAATCCAATTACCGTATAATCCAATTATTCTTTTTATTCCCATTTAATAAAAAATCGTCTTTAAATTATCAAATCTACCCCTACATCTCTCTCTCTCCTTCTTATTTAATTACACCGATTTTTCATAAAATACATTTTTGATGCAAAAATAAAAAGAAGAAGAAAAAAGAAAACGTATAGAATAAGATGCAGATAATTTCTTTCCCTAAAATTGAACTCAAATAACAGAAGCCATAACTTGTAATAAAAACAAACAAAACCAACCCAAGTCAACTACATATTTCATCAAGGCGGCCTTCAACGACAAGCATACACCAGAAAAGGCAAGAAGAAAAAAAAGGACACCAAAATCGAAGACAATCTACTTAGCGCCAACTATTATACACCACGGACTCAACGACTTTCACATTCCTCATGGGGTAGAAATAGGGATGGGCCTGCATCAGTTATAACCATTATTCAAAGTGTGAATTTCTAAATTCCACAATTAGAACAGCCACAAGAGAGTGGAGATTATACCATTGCTTCTTTCGCAGTAAGCCTTTCCTGATGATCATATCGCAACAACTTGTCAATAAAATCAATTGCCTTCAGAAGAAAAGACTCGCATTATCAGTTTAAAATCTTTATCAGAAACCTCGCCACAATATTTTTAGGTTCTCGGTAAGCAATTACCTCAGGAACAGCCAAATGTTGATTATCAGCGTTTATAAACTTCAAAAATTCAGAACTACTCGTGTAAATTACAAAACTATTCCATTCAACTTCGAAATTTCAAAATACTCGTGAAAATCCAGACTTACTCTTGTAAATTCAGAACTACTCGTGAAAATTCAGAACTACTCGTGTAAATTTCAAAACTATTCAATTTAACTTTGAAATTTCAAAATACTCGTGAAAATTCAAAACTACTCGTGTAAATTCAGAATTACTCATGTAAATTTTAGAACTACTCGTGTATATTTCGGAACTACTCGAAAAAAACCAAAACTATTCCATTCAACTTCGAAATACCCTTGAATAATTCAGAACTATTCCATCCAATTTCGAAAAAATTCAGAACAATTTTAAAATCAAAACTACATGACAAACTACGTAAACTGAAAAGATAACAAACTACATAAACTGAAACTGAAAATTATCAATTCCTAGCAATTCCAAAATACTTTAATAATAATAATAATAATAATAATAATAATAATAATAATAATAATAATAATAACTGGGACAAAAAATACCAAAAAAACAAAACAAAAAACTTGCCTTTGTATTTTATTCTTCTTAATCCTTCTCGACATATTTGCCAACGTAATTTATAGTCGTCCGTATACACTTGTTCTGGAAAATGATTTTATGGGATTTTTTGTCAACTTTCCGATTTCATCTTCTTCCACAAGCGGGATTCGATTATGGGTGCAACCGGGAGGAAAATGGAAAATACTGTTATGATATTCACGAATATTTCCACAGATTTTAGCTCGAATCAAAACTCTATATGTGAATCCTCACGAATTTTTTGGGTTTTTCGCGACCGATTTGGGGGTGAAGGTTGAAGAGATTTCGTGCGTCAAATTGATTCAGTTTGGAATTTCTGGGAGGTCAGTGATATCAATTAGGGAGCGAGTTTTTTGGGGGAAGAAAAATTACCAGCGGATTATTTGGAGGAGTGAGAAAATTGAAGACAAGTGAGACGTAGACATGTTTTTCAAGGGTAGTTTAGTATATTGTTAGAGTAATTAGATTACTGGGGAACTTTTATATTCAATGGAGTTTTAGGACAATAGTTTTTATGTTTTAAACATAAGCCTACAAAAATAATAAAAAAATTATAAACCAAAAAAAAATATTATACATTTATTAGCTTATTTATAAGTTTATTTATCATTTATTTTATTTTATTAATGTATATTATTTAAAAGAATATCATTATTAATGTATAAATATTAAATATAATATCAAGTGTATAAAAATATAAATAATCATATAAATTATATATATATATATATATATATATAATATAAAGAAAATAAAAGATTTGTACGGGTCAGGGCTGGGGCCCCCGGGGCGGAAGTGATACCCGAACCCTCCCCGTCGCGGGGCACGGTGCGGGGCACCCCAAATGGCTCGGGCCAGGTCGGGTCGGGCCGAGATTGCCATCCCTAGTTTAAACTATATACTGCTGAAGAACTGACTCAAATTCGATCATCAATCACATGTGAAGTTGCGACGGAACATGTTTCATAACACGCTTGGATGGTGTCAGCAACAACCACGAATGAGAAGTTAGTTGCTAATGGAATAAAAGTATAATTAATTTCTCAATCCTCTCGGAACTTTCCTGTAGAAAACCAATTATGCAGCCCAACAACAACTATGGTGCTTGAGTCGATTCGCACATAGGTCGACGGTACCCTCACACACACACGAAAAAAGACTCATCCAAACATACGGCAAAAAAGAGCCTCACTTTTGAATCAATATGTGACAAATATAACTCACCAACCGCATAAATACATGCAATTTTATTCTTTATATTGATGCTGGGAAGGATTCTACTTAAGGTAAGGAACTGAACCCTCACAAAACAACTGAAACAAGCCCTCTCAAGAAACAACGTGATACTAACATGTAAAGTTTGATGTGCAATACCCTGTCTTGTTTCGTCTCCCTCTGCTCAACGTGTATGCATTATTGAATTGCTTAATAATTATCTTTTGTCTCCATATTAAAATCTTTTAGGGATTGTTTGGATTAGGTTTCGATGGGATTCTGAATTATGGTATTCATAATTCTGTAAATAGTAAGAATCTTTATTTGTTATATGATTCATAATCCTTTACTTTTTACTGTAGATGTCAAATCATGTTTGGAAAGTGGATGATAGTGTATTATTATATTTTATTTAGTAATAGTTATTTATTTAAATATAATGATAATGTGATAAAATAGATGGTGTGGGGTTAGATGTAAGAAATGGTTGGTTGTGTATTGAAAATTAAAATCGTACAACAAACGAGGATTGAGATTCGAAATCTCAATCTTGGTATTCGCAGTCTTAGAGCAAACAATCCCTTAAGGTTTTAGTTGTCATAAGACTTTAATGAATCCTAACATGTGATATCGTAATTATATGACTCTTATGATCACAAACTACATGCTTTATGAAAACATCTGTTCTAAAAATATGTAAGTATTTCTGAGCAAACTCTACTTTGTGTGTGTGTGTCTATTTCAAGGTCTTTTCTCTTTTTCCCATTTATATTGTAAAAATATACTTTAATTTGTTTGATTTGTTGGGTCTTGAAATGATTGGAGGTATGTAATTGTGGCATACACTTTGGTTTAGAACATCACAAAATGCCTCAATTAAATGATTATATTTATTAGTGCATTCTCGTGGTATAAATTCATTAGCATATGTTTTGTGTTGGTGAGGATGTTAAATGATATCATTTGTCAAAACAAAGACACTAATTCTTTCAGTGTAAGGTTTTCCTACCCTTTCTTAATTAAGTTTATTATTCATCTAATAAACATTGATTTCTCGTTGGGTTAAGACTGTGTGT
The DNA here is from genome assembly GCA_014905375.1 of Phtheirospermum japonicum. Taxonomy (NCBI): domain Eukaryota; kingdom Viridiplantae; phylum Streptophyta; class Magnoliopsida; order Lamiales; family Orobanchaceae; genus Phtheirospermum; species Phtheirospermum japonicum. Next base: position 1,318,921 of record BMAC01000116.1, read on the forward strand.
TGCACGTTTTTTATTTCACAATCTAAGTTCATATGATATTGCCTCAAGATGACACGTGCGATCACCTTATTTGTTAGTTCTTTTTTTTGGTTTACTTTAATTTGGGTTACATCGGCTAAGTTTTTATTTTTGGGCTTCATTATAATTTAGAATATTATGTTAAATTACACGAGTTTTGTTATGTTCTTCATTTTGTTTCTTTTCTTTTCCATTTTATTTAACTTTTTTTTCTTTTTTCCTTTTTAATAAATTAGATTGAAAAATAAATTTTGATAGTTCATCTGATATTGGCTCAAGATGACATGTGTCATCACCTTATTAGTTAGTTTTCTTTTTTTCACTTTTATTCGAGCTTCATTGGATTTTTTTTTGCCTTCATTATAATTTGGGCTTTTGTGTTAAATTACACGAGTTTTGTTTTGTTACTTATCTTTCTTTATTTCTTTTCCTTTTTGTTAACTGTTTTTCTTTTTCCTTTATTCTAATAAAAATCAGATTTTTTTTTTTTATTTTCAAAGATCTAATCAAATTTGCAAATTTGTTTCTCGTTTGGCACTACCACCTATATGTTGTAGTTCTTCACTTTAAATTTATCAATAAATTAAAAAGGAGTAATTATATTTATTTAAAATAATAACATTTAAAATTATAATTTCTTTTTCTAATTGTTCTTTATAATTTACTTTATTTTTTCGACTAATATCCAACCTCCAAAGGGGTGCTTGGTTTGTTAAGGAGATTGAGAATGAGTAAGAAAATTATAGTATTGAAGATTGGTCAGTATTCATTATACTAGCGTGAAATAATTACTTAAAAACACACTATTAATGCAAATTAATTGTTCATTCTTTGACGGCATTAAATGATATAAATGAGAAAAATGGGTGCAAATAATTATTTAAATAAAAAATTGGTGTGAAATAATTACTTAAAAATACACCATTAATGCAAATTAATTGTTAAGTTTTATAAGGCCTTGTATCTAGCAAAAGAATGATAACCGAATAAAATAAAAGTTGAGGACAAATAAGAAATAGAGAGGAGATAATAGTAAGAAAAAAAATAATGGATATCACGTAGAAGAAAAAAATTTGGGGAAAGAAATTCATACAATTGAAATGAGAGAGAAAAGAAAATTACTGCTAGAAAAATAAAAATAAAATATTAGACACAGATGAAAGAAACATCAAACATTGATCCACGTGGAGGAAGGAAATCATAATTGTTTGTTTAATTAGTAATATAGGACGGATTTGTGGTGGTTGATTAGTAACAAGAAATCACTATCACTAGGCACGAGAATTCTTTTACCAAACATCAATAATTTTAGTATTGAATATTTTATTAGAATACATAAATTCTTTTTATTTAATATTTTAAAAAATACTAAACACAGCAATTAAATATAATATTGAAAATATTTAACCTGCGCAGGTCAATTTCTAGTTATTATTAATTTTCTCTTTACCATAACGTTAGCCGAGATTTTTAAAATAACTGATATTTATTAATCTATTTTCTCAATATCTGTTGGTTAGATTTTATTGATATCATAACTAATACTGGTACTCATAGATAATAATTAAAAAAATTGAAAATTATAGAAATACCGTACATAACATTGGCGTGAAATCTTATCCTAAGTCGTATTATTGCTGCATATCTTTCTTCCCGTGAGCTATTTTATTTCCATCTGCGGATCATACCTATGCACACATTCAGTTGATCCTTTTGCAGAAAGCTTGCGACCTAACTCTACCTTGAGAGACGGTAGGTTTCTCTCTCATCTCTCTCTAGCGTTTTTAATGGGTTTGAATCTGAGATTCGTCTAATGTTTATCTAGATCTACATATTAGGTCTAATGTGAATGTTGTGGTTATGTGTGCTATTTCTGATATTATTGCTGTGCATCGCCTGATTTATGTTGTTATTATGGCTAGTCGATGGTCAATTGTTAGATGAAGCGAATTTAGGGTTTCAGATTTATAATACTATTATTGGGGATAATATATAGAAATATATGTAAACATGCTATGACCGGATTTGGTAAGTAACTTAAACGTTACAGTAAGGGTTTTCTGATTTGTCTTTTAAATACTTGATACTTGGGTGTTCTGCTCAATTGCATCAACTCTACAGTTGCCATGAATTTAAATGTTACAAAACTAAGCTACAACGAAGAAGTAAGAAGCAAGTCCAATACACTCGAGAGTTTGATTATTTGATATGTGGTTAATAGAACTTGTTATTCTTCGTTCATTTAATGTCTTTCAACCCGTTGGTGCTATACGATCTGTCATTCTAGTTCTATTTTATGGTTTCAGTGGCTATCCACGTAGATGTTGGAATTCTACTCTATTCCGGTTCTAACATAACTGAAAACAATGTTAAAAAAAAAATATCCGACAAGGCAGTGTTAGTTAAATGTCAGTCGCTGGATATCAACACTGTATTCTGTTGTTGTTAGAAGATATTTACTTTGACTCTTTTAGCAGAACAATTTGATGACTCTATGTTCAACATGTCTTTATCTGTGCCGTAAGTTTTATGTGGTTTGGGGTAGTGTTGATGAATGGAATGGACGGAAGGAAGAAAACATTGCCTATTGTATTTGAAAGATGAAGGGCTCAGGAATTGGTGTCTGATATGTAAAATACTATATTTATTTAGTGAATCGACTCTCTGACCTTACTCTTAGTAAGTAATTATAATCCCTCATTCCCTTCGCATCCATTTCTACCTTCATTACCATGCCACGCTGTGTTTCTAAATTTAGAACTTAATGGGTACTGGCTCCCTGTTCTGTAATTGATGTATGGTGGTATTGTTTGTTGAAAAAAATGTAATTCTAGTGCGGGAATCTGGTGTTTAAAGGATCAGGTGTGTGGTTGTGGTGGGCAGGAAGGAGGCAGCAGCTGTGGTGTTGGTGATAATTTTCACGAAAAGGTGTTGGTTGGTTGACTGGGTTAGTTTTGAAAATGAGCTTTAGGAGCCGGAGCAGGAGCAGAAGCAGGAGCAGGAGCAGGAGCCCAGTTGATCGTAAGATGCGTACTGAGCGTTATTCTTATCGTGATGCACCGTATAGACGGGATGCAAGACGGGGCTTCAGGTTAATTGGTCTTAATTCATTCATATGTTTGTGTGACTTTTCTTCACTGTTATATTTGTGGTTTGAGAAGGAAGAGGCAATTGATGAATGGAATCATCTGAGAGGAAACTGGATCTGGTGTTTCCCTTTGTTTGGGTCTTGACTTAAGTAACATGGTTTTACTTTATTGAAATTTGTGAACGTTTGGTTTCTTACGCTAGTTTTTCTCTGATCTGATTTCTTGTCCAGGCCAGAGTCATGGAAAGAGAAAAAAACAGAGACAAATTTATAGGAAAAAAAATCTTGTTTTTATTTTCTGTTTTGCTATTTTTTTAATTGTGTATTTTGCATCATTGCTAGATTGTCTGCCTTCTAATTGTTTTTTACGAGGATGATACTTTTTTCATTCATAGTTATTGATCTATCTAAAAAGATATTTCTTACATCGTAAATGGTTTGGTGTTCTTTGCTTATGCAGTCAGAACAGTTTGTGCAAAAACTGTAAAAGGCCTGGCCACTATGCTAGAGAATGCCCCAATGTGGCCATTTGTCACAACTGTGGTCTTCCTGGGTAAGTATCTCTGATCTAGATGCAAAGTTGGTTTAAAATACTTAAATCGTATTCTGATTATTGATAAACTAAGAGCTATTGATACAGTAACTTGTGTCTTGATACTCTCAAGACTTTAGAGTGATATAATGATACACCCTCTGTGTGCTTTGTAGTGCGTAGAACATGAAGGTGCATGATCTTGGTGTTACTTATTGCAGCCTCCCCTCATGCTTAGTTGCATTGATATTTTTTGATTGTGAAATGGTGGTTGTTGCCTATAGAATTTCTGTCAGCATGAAATTCTCAACCTGCTAGCTCTCTTTCTTTTCCAATGATCTATTTCTCTCATTTTCCATTTGACACTCCATGTTTTAAATATAGTACCGGCGGTCAAACAGGCCAATCCACCGGTAAGCAGTTCAACCAGACTACTATTAAATTTTTTCTGAAAATTCCAAACATGACATATTATGATTTTAAGAGCGAACGGGCCCAATACCAAAGAAAAATTGGCCCACATGGCCTTTTGTGTTGCATATAAATTTAACACATCAGATTTTTGGATTTAGGGCAACAAATTCATTTGCGCCACTTCTCTATTTTCTTTAGCTGTCTTGATATTCTCTTCCTTTTCTTCTTCGCAATTCTAAGTTAACATAAATAAATAAATAAACGAACCACTGAACAGAACACCCATTTCCTTCATTTTTTGTTTGTATGCTGGTTTACAGAATCATTTTCTAATCACCGTTGACACTGTCAATATGGAATCTATATGCATAATTTGCCTCTTTCCTTGAGTGGACCCTTTATCCATAACGGATTATGTTAACTACTTTAGATCCTAGTTAATCTAGCATATCAATCTTTTATTTGTTAATTACAATAAGTACCCTTGAGGTTTAACCTAATTACGAAAAAACATTACTAACTTTCAAAATTACAAAAATACCCCCGGAATATTATTTTTCTTACATTTACCCCATTAATAAGCAAAAAACATTTCAAACCATCCTTCTCATTTACGAAAATATAACAGGTATCCCTTTAATTTTAACACTGAATCAAACCTCAGGTGTATTTTGTAATTTTGAAAGTTTTTTTCCCCTTTCTTTTCCTTTGCTTCTGAATTAACCTGCCCTGTGGAACAAAGAAGTTTCACAGTACGTATTTTCACCCTCGGTCTTTATTAAACTCGTGATCAGGCATATCGCATCAGAATGCACCACAAAATCTCTCTGCTGGAACTGTCGGGAACCCGGCCACATGGCTGGAAACTGCCCGAACGAGGGCATCTGCCACACCTGTGGGAAGGCAGGGCACCGTGCCCGAGACTGCAGTGCCCCTCAGTTGCCACCTGGCGACCTGAGGTTGTGCAATAACTGCTACAAGCAAGGGCACATTGCAGCTGACTGTACCAACGACAAGGCCTGCAAGAACTGTAGGAAAACGGGCCATCTCGCCCGTGATTGTCAGAACGAGCCCGTCTGCAATCTGTGCAATATATCTGGGCACGTGGCTAGAGACTGCTCAAAGGCCGGCATGATCGAAGAGAGAGGTGGTGGTGGTGGGGTCCGCGGAGGTGGGTTCCGGGACATTGTTTGTCGGACTTGCCAGCAGGTGGGGCATATGAGTAGGGATTGCATTTCGATGGCTATATGTCACAACTGTGGGGGAAGGGGGCATATGGCGTTTGAATGTCCGTCCGGGAGGTTTGTGGACCGTTTTCCAAGAAGGTACTAGAGCATGATATTTTACGGCTTTTATATGTACGGTGAGAAACTGTTTTTATTTTTTTTTCCTGTTTCTGTTTGAATTAACGTTTTTTGAACTTTGTAACCTTTTTCTGATCGACTTCATTCTCCACCTTTTTTCTTTTTCTGAATGTTACCTGGACTTGTTCAAAGAATCAAGGTTGTGTGCTACTAATGGTTTCTTCGGATATTTTAGATCATCGTTTTTCATTTTTTATTATATTTATTTATTGTTTTTAGATCATGGGGAGTGTTTTGAAGCTCTAAAAAAATGAATCTCATCATTTTGCTGAGAAAAGAAAAATCACATTCAGAGCGTTTGCAATACCAACCTTTGTTTTTATTCATGTTTTATATAATCCAAATCTGGAAGTTAGTGGTGAGGTGCTACAGATTTTGGAGTACTTTTGGTATTTTTGTAAATAAGCAGAATTTGATATTTGTATCCTCATCACCCTTTTTTTCTTTTTGAATACATCATCATTCATCTAAGGGTGGCTGGATTGTGAAGTTTTATAATTCATTATGATTACTTCATTGACATTCGAAGTATCGTTTAGATACTTTTTTTTTTTTTTAATATCTGAAATTAGAATGTAAATTATTTTCCAGTGTCATCTTTTGTTTTCCTATAGAATCTTACATACAACCATAAAATCTAACAAAGTGTGTAAAAAGCAAAGACGATAAATATTTTATGTTTATTTTATTTTATTGTTTGCAAATGGAATGTAAAGAATATGGTGCACAAACTAACACTTAATTGTGCACAAACAAATCATGCTTGCATCATACGACAACACGCACACGATAAATATTTTATGTTTATTTTATTTTATTGTTTGCAAATGGAATGTAAAGAATATGGAATGTTGCTTGTGGTCTGGTGAGAGGCCAGCGGTTACTCTTGGAAGAAGTTATTCTGCCAAAGTTACATACATTATCATGTGAGGGTCACTTTTGTGCCGAAAAGCTAAGTATGCTCTCTATTGTCAGAAAATTCAGCCGACCCATTAATTTTTTTTTTAAACATTTTCTTTCATTTTATTTATTTGAAAATGATCCATTAAGCTATTGGTTCTGTCGAAACTTTCTTTTTTTTTTTTTTTTTTTTTTTGTGAAAGCCTGTGGAAACTGAAAATTGATACAGTATTCCATGTCTGCTCAGGAAGAAAAGGAGATTCTAAGCCCATACCGGCAGATCACTTTTCTGGCCCAATTTCAGAAGATGCGGTTAACACTAAATCTGAGATAAGTAAATAAATATTACTTAAAAAAAGGGGGAAAGTGTGTCATACTTGTGATGAATTGTTCATTCACATGCTTAGGTCTATTTTCCGTATGATTATGTGATACCAGCCTATTAGGTAGACATCAAAATGCAACCACAAACTTTCATAGGCTTTAATAAGACTTTAGAACTTACAACCAACATCAAAATATAGTCTATACAAAATGATTCTCCTTTTTTAAACTCAAAACTTTAGAGCTGCACAACCGTTCAAATATAAAAGTCCATTTCTTCGTATCAGCCAAGTTGCTTAAGTGATCGGCATTTTCCATCTTGTGACCATGAAGACATAAATATACACAATAAAATTATCAATTATGGGTCCCCTCAATTTTTTTGCCTTTCAAGAAGATATAAGAATGTCATGTCCTGTCTGTTCCCCTCCTATTTACGCAGTAATAATAATCACTTGATTCAACTACAATTTTGATTAGTCCAAATATATTTAGATGGATAGAGATATTGAGGGTACATAAACTTCGAAGCTGATGTACTAACTTCTTTCTTCTTCTCTTTTTTTAGTTAGAAAGTTCTAACTTCTAATACTAGTACTTAACTTTTTCCTACGGTCAAGTAAAAACATAATTGAAAGAGGTAATTATTTTTCGCCCTCCAAAATATTGCATTTTTCATCCAAAATCGAATGACATGTAAGCCATGAAAAAGCTTTTCCCTAATTGAAATGATGAAGGATGTAAAGAAACGGCCATATTTACTGAACATAGCCAAAATAATAACTCCTTTGAGGTTAATACTTAATACTAGTGTACAACAATAGAGAGAGAGAGACCCCACCTAGAGAAATAAAAGTCCAAATAAAACCATCGGTTATGGAAGAGTAATGAGAGTCACAGACTCACATTTCATCCTGCTACATGTGAATTTTAACTGTCGCCACCAATCGTGTCGGCGCCTGTTCGCCTCCATTCTCCCACTACGCCCGTGAACACTCAAAATGAGGTACCAAATAAAAATCAAATATTACTCCTCCACGTTGGAAGTAATTGGGCTAATTTTGTGCCAATTTCAGTTTTAAACTAAATTATCAACTCGTGGATGGTTAGAGGTGTTCCAAATTCGTATAATAAAGTAAATTTAGATTGAATTTATGATAAAAACTAATATTACCCGAGTTTTTTTTTTATATCTATCTCACTTCCCATATCCACTAGTGTAAACGGTGTATCTTCCCTATATTTAATAATAATAATAATAATAATAATAATAATAATAATAATAATCCAAAATGGTGAGTAGTTATGTGACTATAATGATCTTATTTAGCTAAAGTTCGGATTAGGTATAAAGTGAACAATTGTGTGAGATCACAGGTGTCATAACTAATAAACTCCTAACTAATGATCTTACAAGAATAGTTAAAAACTTAGATATATTTGCGCAAATATCTTACTCTATTTTTTTTTCTTTCTTTTTACTCTTATTATTATTATTTTTTAACATTTGGATGTAACTGAATTGTGAACATAGGATCCAATTATGCCTATATAAATGAACCACATAACGCGGGTTCCTTTCAGTAACCGTACGAACCGTAGGGGTTTGTACTCACTATACCTGAGTCCACTCGAATTCCCCACTACAAAAACCAAACGCCGCTTTACAGTTCAAACCAGAGAGAAGAAAAAAAATAAAAAATTCCAGCCATGAAAATATACTACGCTCATTTTCTCCTGTTGCTCTCACAATTCCCAATTTTCGCGGCGAGTTATCACGATTACGCCGATGCATTGTCCAAATCGATTTTGTTCTTCGAGGGGCAGCGGTCGGGATACTTGCCGTCGGACCAGCGGCTGACGTGGCGCGGCCACTCGGGGCTCGGCGACGGGTGGACGGCGGCGGCGGACCTGACCGGCGGCTACTACGACGCCGGAGATAACGTGAAGTTCAATTTCCCGATGGCGTTCACCACCACAATGCTGGCGTGGAGCGTGGTGGAGTTCGGCGATTGCATGCCGCCGGCGGAGCTGAGGAACGCCCTGGTGGCGATCAGGTGGGCCACGGATTACTTGTTGAAAACGGTTTCTCAACCCAACCGCATTTTCGTCCAGGTAACAAATGGTATACTGCGGCAAAATAAATAAATTACTATAATTAAGAATTATTGTGGTTAATTATTTGCGTTATTTATTTGTTTTCCCTTTGTATACTTCTAATCATACTCAAAACATGTTCAAATTAAATTTCACATATTGCGTAATTAGGAATTGTTGGTCGTCGTAAGAAATCTTAATGCTAACGTATAACGCCCAATATTATATTATTCAATTTGTTTTTTTTAGATAGTGAATAATAAACCATAAATGTGATTTATTCGTGTAAAAGTGAAATAGGTAGAAAATTTAAGAAAGTTGAAGACCCCAAAAGTGAGTAGATAAACTAACAACTGCCCCATGGGCTGATTCGATGCGGAGAGGAGGATATGTCCTTGACCCGTGGAGCATTGAGTTTGTCTGTTTCGGGCCACTTCTTGGGGCCCACTCGTCTCCTGCACGAATCTAATGGTTGGGAAAAGTTTACACTATCAATGCACCTAATAATGCGTGCGCGATGAGCCTTAGGCGCAGATTCCCAATCCAAGCCCATTTTAGTAGTATATCACAAGATCAAGATTATTTTAAAATATAAACGTTTTAATATAAATAATTATTAATATATTTATTTTTTGTAAATTATAAATTGCATTATGTTTTATTTTTAATTAATCATGTAGAATATTATACTCTTTCAAAACAATTAATAAACCCCAATTAAAAGCAAAAAATTGAAAAAACGTGTCTCGTGTCAAGCGCGTTCGTGGAGTGTCCGACACGTTTATGGGGTTCAAAATGAAGTGTTTGTATATCATAGTATACCAGGAAAAAGAGTGTCACGTTACGCAATTTGAAGGTTTATACCATAGTTGTGTGGTGTGATTGTGATTGAATAATTTCAATAAATGATTCGAATTGACATTTAGATATTTTGTTACAATTTAGTGCAATATAATCATAAAATATTTTAATATATTATTCCATATTTGTGCTGTGGTTGTGTGATCGTAAATTTTCATTAAATGATTCGAAGTGAATTAGATAGAATACCTATTACCTAGAATCAGAAACAAGAGTTGGTAAACTATAAATATCGTGTAACCATATAAGTTCATAACACTATACTTATATAGATAGTGAATAAATAAGAGTTAGTATCAATTCTAAGATCATTAACAATTTTGACAGTTCTCTTCAATTAATGAATATTTCGATTATTATCAGGTTGGTGATCCAATTGTAGACCATAACTGTTGGGAAAGGCCCGAAGACATGGACACTACTAGGACAGTGTACACAGTTGATGCACCAAATCCAGCCTCAGATGTTGCCGGAGAAACAGCTGCCGCCTTGGCTGCCGCCTCAATTGCTTTTAGATTATCTGATCCCGGTTATGCTGAGACCTTGTTACGAACTTCTACCCGAGTTTTTGAATTTGCAGATAGTTATAGGGGCGCTTATAGCGATAATTCTAACATTAAAGATGCGGCCTGCCCATTTTACTGTGATTTTGATGGATATCAGGTTACTTCTTAAACATACACTAATCATATGTCCTTGTGTGGTTGTAAAGGTTTGGGATACTTACAAAAAAAATCATCTACTTTCAAGGTTACAAATACCACCTTGATTTTAAAAAATAAAATAAAAAATGATTTTACTTATGCGAACGGACAGGATGAGTTGCTGTGGGGAGCAGCATGGCTACGAAGGGCTTCGCAGGATAATTCTTACCTCGACTACTTGCAAAACAATGGTAAAACATTAGGCGCTGATGACAACATTAACGAATTTGGATGGGACAACAAGCATGCCGGTCTAAACGTCTTAATTTCCAAAGTTAGTATCAATAAAACTATCAAGAACTTTATTATTCACTCACATTTGAGATATAGTCTAATTACCAAATAAAATAAAATATATTATGTTTTAAATTAGAATTTGTAATTGTGAAAGAGTAAGTGCAAGTTTTTAGTATTTGTAATTATTCCTTTTTTTTTTTTTTTTTTGTTTACAGGAGGTCCTGGAAAATAGTATTTACTCTCTCCAGTCATACAGAGCATCAGCAGATAGCTTCATGTGCACACTCATATCACAATCTACCTCCTCCCACATAGAGTTCACTCCTGGCGGCCTCATTTACAGGCCTGGCGGTAGCAATTTACAACACGCCACCACCATCTCCTTCCTCTTACTCGTATACGCTAATTACTTAGAAAAGTCATCCCAAACAATCAACTGTGGCGAAATCAGCATTAGCCCTTCAACCCTGAGGCGGATAGCGCAAAGGCAAGTTAATTACATTCTAGGTGAAAATCCCAAGGGAATGTCGTATATGATCGGATATAGCGACGTTTATCCTAAACGGATTCATCACCGTGGCTCATCAATCCCTTCGACCAAAGATCATCCTAGTTTCGTCGCGTGCAAAGAGGGTTCGATTTATTTTAACTCGTCGGACCCTAATCCTAACGTGTTGGTGGGGGCCGTGGTGGGTGGGCCCGGGGAAGATGATGAGTATGAGGATGATCGGGCCGATTTTCGGAAATCGGAACCGACGACTTATATAAATGCTCCGTTTGTTGGTGTTCTTGCGTATTTTGTGGCTAATCCGAATGACAATTAGGTCGATAATATGGTGAGAATTGTGAATAGATCGAATTAAGTGTTTTGGATTGGATTAGTGATGCATTAGAGTCTCTCATCTTGCAATAGGCAAGGAGGTAGAGGCTAGTACATGTTATCTCCATTCTTGCATTAAATTTTGAGATGAAAAGTTATGAATTTCAAGTTGTAGTTTTGTTTATTTACTGCCTCAGTTGATATTTCTCGTATTTTCTTATCTGAAAGGATTTTATAAACTTTGGGACCCTTGAATTCTAACAAACAATTTTTCATATGCATGTTTGCACCACAACGAGGAGTTGACAATTAATGGATAATGTTATCTTTTTGTCAGTGTTCATAGAATTGATAAATATGCATGCCCATTTCATTGAATGCGTCTCTGTCAAAAATTAAAATGCAGGCACCTTCCTCATTTTCAATTAAAAGTAAGATATTTTTAAGTTTTAATAGTGCATATTGTTTCGGGCCTACCTATCGTGGGATAGAAATGCGATAATGCACAACTCAAAATCACTTAATTTAAATATCTAATTTTGCTTGATAGTCATTCAATAATCACACAATAAGCTATAGATAATAATATCCAATACATATTCTGCAATAGCAAGACACTATTGTGCACGTCTACATTGTGTGTATAATATACTATATTGTATGCAAATAATTACTTAAAACTTCTGTGTGGATACTTCTTATATAAAAAGAAATTGTTGAGGAATTCTATTTCTCAATATAACATATCGCAATAAATTGATTAACCATCCCGTGAGTCCATGACAACTTTTGTTTTGGTTGTACAGAACTTGTTTGTAGTCTTCTATCCAAAAAGGGTTGCAAATTAAGTTTGTTTTAGTGGGTGGGCCATGAATTCAAGTTTTTTTAAATATGAGTAATCTGTTCCTAATATCAAATCCGTTGTAGTCTAGTTGGTTAGGATACTCGGCTCTCACCCGAGAGACCCGGGTTCAAGTCCCGGCAACGGAAATACCTTTTTTGACCTGTGTTATTTAATACTTACATAGTAGAATAAATCTGTTTGATGTAAAGAACAAATCCGTTGTAGTCTAGTTGGTTAGGATACTCGGCTCTCACCCGAGAGACCCGGGTTCAAGTCCCGGCAACGGAATTTTTTTTCAATTTTGCTAAATCTTCATTTGATTTTTTTTTCGGGTGCAACAAATATTCTTAAATTTAAATATATTGATAAACAAAGCAAATCCGTTGTAGTCTAGTTGGTTAGGATACTCGGCTCTCACCCGAGAGACCCGGGTTCAAGTCCCGGCAACGGAATTAGATTTTGTGCTCTTTAATTTTGATCCTCAAATTTTCTTTTTCAATTTTTGTCTCAGTGCTGATACGACATCGCTTTAAATTGATCCTCAAATATTCTGATCAAATTTTCCTTTTCAATTTTTATCTCAGTGCTGATACGACATCGCTTTAAATGTCTCTTTATATATATTTTATATTTTTTCTTGCCCTTGTGTTCGAATTACTTCGCTCACGAGCAAACCCTAATTTCCGAATCCTCGGAAAAGGTACATTTTTTTTCTCGCTACAATCATTTTACTTTCGAAGGAAGTGAGCCATTATAGTTTATAATCTTTGTTCATTGATCAGTTATTCGGTACTAATATAAGCAGATTTTTCTAAATTCGGATTGGATTAAGTATGAGACGGTTATCGTGATTTATTGCTTGGAAATTCAATCTTCTGTTTATTTTATTATTTTTTTAAAATTTTGCTGCACAATGCTTAATATCTAAAATAGCATCCCGTAGACGTTTGATTATTTTCTGTAACCCTTTTGTCCGTGCCTAATATTTATAATTGTCCTGTTTCCAAAGTTAGAAGGTTTGTTTTATGGTTTTATGATCACCTAAGTTGCAGTCATGTACGAGGAGGTGGGTTTTCATGAGAAGGGCTGTCCCTGTCCTTGTGAATATTTAATTGTATATGATATTTTTTTCACTCTTGAAATGTCAGAAAACTAGAAATTTTGAAGTTAGAGATTTTCGTGTTCAGCCGATACTCCATATTTTACTAATTTTGTTCCTTGTCGTAATAAGCATGTATTGATTGGTATGGGAAGTTTGTTTGGGTTTGTTCAGTTATATGCCAGGCGTAAATTTATCATGACTTTGCATAATTTATGTAGCACAATAGGTGGCTCATTTAGAATACATGTTTCAGGGATTGTTTTTACTATATACCTAGTGTGTCATTTTTCATTACAACATAACCCCATACAATTAATTGATGAATTTGAAGTAATTTAGCTTTTTATCGGCCTTTCCCTACTTAACTCTATGCTTTGAACAGTGGCTTTGTCTCGTTATTTTTGAAACAGTATCTATTGAGAGTGCAAGTTTATTTAAATGATCATTTATGTCTGCTAAATACAATTTCTCATCTAATTATGGAATATGCATACTTCACATGCCATATCTTCCCACACTACGTTATTTGCATGAAAGCCAACTGAAATCACATGCTGTTATAACAAGAATGGAAAGGTCTTTATTATTATTATTATTATTTTTTTAAATTATTATTTTATCTTTCTTTGTTTCTTAGATAATTATTTGGCGCAAGAGGACATTTAAGTTTTTTTTTTTCTTCATTAGGAATATTATTGAGCTTGTGCAGAGTGGAATAATGGTTTCATCAGAAGACGAGGACTGGGCAGATTCTTGCTTCACCATAGATCCTAACATGTTAGACAGCGGTTGGAATTCCCTTAAAGATGCTTTGTTAGAAACTCTGAATACCGAAAATAACCCTTCTCCTTATATGGTAGACGATTCCACCGAAGGACCCAAAACGGAGATTTTCTCTAAAGTCGACACGGACGATGGTCGTAATTTAGTTAAAACGGCTATTAATAGTACCACAGCCACCACCTCTGGAGCAGAGAAACCAACGAGTGACGGTCGTCTAAACCCTGAAAATAGTGATGATTTCTGGTCGAGCCACCGGATGGAAGATGTTTTTCTTCCTACGTACAATGAGAATTCGAGAGGACTTGATCCGGAGGTGGATTTTGTTTTCCAATCGGTCGAGTTGGAGCGATCGACGGAGGATATTTTCAAGATATGGGATTTGGACATTCCGTCCGAATCGGTTGAGTTGGAGCAATCGACGGATGATATTTTCAAGATATGGGATTTGGACATTCCGACCGAAGAGGACGATGGGCTTATTAAACAGCTGAATAAAGCCCTCGTTGAAAGTTCTCTAGACCCAATATCTTTGGTTTCTGATGATGATGATGATTCTAAGGCGTGCAAACTGGAGGATGATGAGTTACTTGACGATCTCATTTCGGGGATTGCTGACCTGGCGTTGAGTCCGAATTTGGGGTGATTGCTTGCTTATAGACTGTTAATGTCTACTAGTGACAGAAATTAGTGTTTATTTTATTTTATTTAAGTTACTTCTTTTTTTTTCTTTTTTTTTTCCTGGTTAAGAATATAAGATGTTGTACAATAAAGCATGATACGGGAGACATATTTAAACCATGGAGATTTTTCAACACACGATATAAGCTTGAGTGAATCGTCACCACAAAAGCCCATTGTGTTCATTTCTATCTATGTCCAAATTGGGCCTCCAATAATAAGACCCAAAAGTTGATTGCTTGGAATCATTTTGGTGGCGCAATCACATATGACATGGCGAGTAGTAGCGTACGGTTGATATGGTGCTCACTGTCACACCAAATCCTGGAACTCAATATTGGCCGTTTACTCTCAATCAATTGGACTACCATTCCATTTCTACCATTTCCATCAAATAATGATAATAATAAAAATTCGGTTTACTAAAGCACTGCCAAAAATATATTTGAGTGAAAAAAGAAAAAGAAAATTCATAACCTCATTTATTTTTTTCAATTTTATTTATTTTAAATTTTGGAGGTGGGTATGGTTCCATACACTTGAGCCACTTTCTGCAACCTGCCAAATGGGACAAATCATCACATCCACACGGCAACCCATGATTGGTCCAATCTTGACAGCCTCAAACGAGACATCTTTTAACACTTATATATACACACTGGTACCCGGCCAGTGTGTGTGGCAAAGAGAGTGAGAGAGGAGGGATAAGATTTCAAACAAGTCTCGGCCTTACCTTCTCATTCTCATTTTTTGTTTTGTGTGAAAAAAAAACACAGGTTAGACAGCAATGGCCTCAGCATCACTCCTCAAGTCCTCTCCTCATGCCCTCGACAAGTCCGAGTTTGTGAAGGGCCAATCCCTTCTCCGCCAGCCGTGCGCCTCCTCCGTCCGCTACAGCCCAAATGCCGCCGCCCCGTCACCCCTCACCGTCCGGGCCTCCTCCTATGCCGACGAGCTCGTCAAGACCGCGGTGCGTATTATAATTTCGTAATTCTCAATATGCACCTCATTTTTTGAATTTAAAATATAAAATGCTATTATATATATAGTGACTCGTGTGTGCACCACTTTTATATACTGCCACACACTTTATGAAAATGATTTAAATTGTTTAGCTGTGTATATAATAACTAACTTATTGTGGTGACAAAAGTTGTGAGTAGCCTACTTTTCATGTTACATCATCACTTTATGCATGCTTTGGTGACATGGAGTTTGAGAACCCGGCATAAAAGCGGTCCGAGTTTCTTATTATTGTATTTCATCTCGTGTTCAATACGAAAAACGATGAATACCATACCATACCATGTGTACAATAATGATAATGAACCAAAATAACAGATGAAACATAATAATATGAATAATTGTACAAAACATATAACATTTATGGGACGCTATGAACAATATGGGATTTTTTTTTCTGAGAAAATGTAGCATGCTAGTTTTTTTTTTCAATATGGTTAAAAAAACATTTTTTGAAGAAATGAATGACGAACTTAGGTTCGTTTCTACTTGCTCTGAATGATTGAGTAATAATTTACAATGTGATATCGACACGTGTTGGTGTAGAAAACAATTGCATCGCCGGGGCGTGGGATCCTGGCGATGGATGAATCAAACGCCACGTGCGGAAAGCGTTTGGCATCCATCGGCATGGAGAACACAGAGGCTAACCGCCAAGCCTTCCGGACCCTACTTGTCACTGTCCCTGGCCTCGGCCAATACATCTCCGGCGCTATCCTCTTTGAGGAGACTCTCTACCAATCCACCACCGATGGCAAGAAAATGGTGGATGTTCTTGTCGAACAGAACATTGTTCCCGGTATCAAAGTCGACAAGGTAACTTAAATAGCATGATCAAAGTTTAATGAGATTTTTTAAGAGATTAATTTTTATTTTTTTTAATTTTATATAACTGGGTTTTTTTGGGATGGAAAGGGTTTGGTTCCACTTGCTGGTTCAAATGATGAGTCCTGGTGCCAAGGTCTAGATGGTCTTGCTTCTCGCTCTGCTGCTTATTACCAACAGGGTGCTCGTTTTGCCAAATGGTATGTCGATTCAGTGTTTAGCCTAATTATTTGATACCAATAATTAAAAACAACAACAACTCCATTTATAGTCATTATTTTATGATTCAGGCGTACTGTTGTGAGCATTCCCAATGGTCCATCTGCATTGGCAGTGAAGGAGGCCGCGTGGGGCCTGGCCCGCTATGCCGCTATTTCTCAGGTACGGTAAATACACAACCAAGTTTGATGCATTCATTTTGTTGGCATAATAGTTCATTGGCTAACTTTGGTGTATATGAGCAGGACAATGGACTGGTCCCAATTGTGGAGCCCGAAATCCTGCTGGATGGTGAGCACGGCATCGACAGGACTTTTGAGGTTGCCCAAAAGGTTTGGGCCGAGGTTTTCTTCTACTTGGCTGAGAACAATGTGATGTTTGAGGGTATACTGCTCAAGCCTAGCATGGTGACCCCTGGTGCTGAGAGCAAGGACAGGGCCACACCCCAACAAGTTGCCGACTACACTCTCAAGCTCCTCCGCAGGAGAATCCCACCGGCTGTCCCTGGAATCATGGCAAGTTTTTGTGTCTCATTTTTTTTTTTTTTTTTTTTTAAAATATGAAAAACTTATTCTTCTCGATATTGAATCAAAATCAAGATAATATTAGAGGTAGTGAGTTATTGTAGCAGAAGTGAGAAGTTGGTAGTGTTTATAAGTAGAAGCTAATGTTGCAATTTAAAAAAAAAAAAGTTAAAAGTTGGATAAGTTAAAAGAGAATGTCAGTATAAAAGTTACAAAAGTCAAACCAGAAGCAGAATCGGAATTCTAAAGCACCATTGACATTTCAAAATACTTGAAATGACTTCTTTCTTTACTTCTTTCCCTTTTTTTTTTTTTTGAATAATATTTTCTTGATAGACTAATAATGCTAATGTGAGAATTGTAAATGATGTTTTGGGCACAGTTCTTGTCCGGTGGACAATCGGAGGTCGAAGCAACCTTGAACTTGAACGCCATGAACCAATCTCCCAACCCATGGCACGTCTCGTTCTCTTACGCGAGGGCTCTCCAGAACACCTGTCTCAAGACATGGGGAGGCCTTCCGGAGAACGTCCAGGCGGCTCAGGAGGCTCTGCTTATCCGAGCCAAGGCCAACTCTCTGGCTCAGCTAGGGAAATACACTGGTGAGGGTGAATCTGAGGAAGCCAAGAAGGGAATGTTCGTCAAGGGCTACAGCTACTAAGCTTATTATTGTGTACCGGGGGCAAAAAAAAAATCTACAGATGAAGCAAATTGTGTAACGTCTGGTGCTATACAGCGATTCGCGACTGTTTTTGTTTCGTTACATGTACTCTCTTTTTACCGTTTAATAAACGTAATGCTGATGAGAACTAGATAGTGTGTTTGTATTAACAGTTATAAGCATGGTATATGAGTTTTTCCAGACTTACGCGTTCTTAGAAATCCTATTGGTAGCTTTGATTATGAATTTTTTTAAGAAAGTTCTTGGGAGAATTATAAAAACTACCCCTGAGGTTTGGGGTAATTACAAAAACACACACAAAAGATTTAAAATTACAAAAACTACCCCTGAAAACTGCACAAAGCCCCCTTTTTGCTCCAGATTTTAGTGCACAAGGCTGTGGCAAGGAAAATTGCTAGATATTGATTTAAAGTGACTAATTAGATCTCAGGCTCAAATTTGATATGATTGGCTTTCTTTTCATCTTGAAGTAAAATTATGTACTGCAGTCTGCAGTTGTACTTCGGTGTTTAGCTTTGGTCCTCATTGTTATACATTTGGATATTGACGATTAGGAGCGTAATCGAGCCGAGCCGAACACTGTCAGGCTCGAGCTCGACTACAAAACTCGAAGCTCGAGGTCGAACGAGCTCAATTTTCTCAAGTTCGAGCTCGGCTCGTTTGAAAACTCAAAAAGCTCGAGCTTGGCTCGGCTCGGCTTGAGTTAATAATATTATTAAAAAAAAGTAAAAAGCATAAAATAAAATACTAAATATTAATTTTTATTATATATTTAGGGTATATATGTAAATAAGTAAGCATAATAAGGACAAAATGGTAAGTCTAGCAAAGCTCTATTAGGCTCGTGAACTTATCGAGTCAAGTATCAATGAGCTCGAGTTCGAGCTCAATACATAATCGAGTAGTTCGAGCTCGAGCTCGGCTCGCTTAACCTCGAGTCAATTTCGAGCTTTTCTCGAGTCGATCCCGATTAGCTCACGAGCCGGCTCGGCTCACTTACACCCCTATTGATGATTATTTATCACCAATCATATAATTTATGGTGAATTACAAAAAGTACCCACAAGGTTTAGCCTAATTACAAAAGAACACGGAGATCATGCATTAAATTTTACTCCATTCCTAAACTCCCTTAGCATTTGTAAATACATTACAGCGATCACCTTATATTTAATATAGAATCAAACCTCAGGGGTGGTTTTGTGATCTAAGAACTTATATGGGATTTTTTGTAATTACCACAAACTCAGGGGAAGTTTGGTAATTCACCCAAGAATTGAACGTAGTTCCAATTCGTAAGTTTACATTTGATATAGAATCTCTTTCCAAAGGATTTTGCTAATTTACATAAAGATCATCAACAAACTAATTTCTTCAAGCACACCTCTGTTGACTAGGGACTGCACAATTCTAGGAGTTGCAAAAAATTAATTACAACATAGCCCTCGATTCGACTGTTGCTAGACAAAAGTTGAGTAGTTGTAAAGAGGAAGAAACTCATGCGGTTGGTTTCCAAGGCCGTCTCACTCCATTGCTAATGCTATCTCAAATCACGGTGCTCAAACTACAGGCAGGTGCAGAAGAAGTAAGATATTAGAACAGATGCGACTAGGGATCACGTTCATTATGCCAGCAGGTGAGAAACAACTAAATAAAATTTAAAATCACCATATTTTGAATTTTTGATTGGTTGAGAAACTCAAATAAGAATAGGGAAGATGAATTATAACAATGCATATGAGCACTTTGAATGTCCAAGAAAACCCAACAATAATAATGAAAGGGAAAAAATAAAAGAATTGTTGTCAAAAAGTATACTCATCGCAAGATTATTCGCCTCAAACTCTGACAAAAGAAATTCCTTGCTAAACCCTAAACTTCCTGTTGAAATACACTTTAATCCTCATCTGATTCTACTCAATTCTCATCTGACTATTTAATCATCACCTAATCTTTATCATTAATTTGGACGAAATGACAATTGAAAAAAAAAAGGTTGAACTATTTGTTCTGCCAAATTTTGCCCTTTTTCCAAGATCCTCTAAAATAAAAGAGACATCGGGATGATTTTAAAAATTCGATTGATATCATACAGTGGTCTTCTATTTTAGAATTTTTACCCAAGGAAAAAACTGCTTGTCGCATAAAGATCAAAGCAGATCCAATATATTTAAAACCATTAAGCATCTCATTCTTTTAGCTCCGTGTATGCTGTCTACTAATAATATACGAGTTTTTTCCTCAAAACTGTTGATTCAAATATTCACCACGGAAAGACAAAAAAGCTCACAAGATATTAAGTCGTATTTGTTAATATACCTTCATCACTTCTCATGCTCCCTTTTGAAGTATCCATCTGGAATCACACTTGTCGATCCATGATTGTTGCCAACCAAATTATCCATATGTTCCTTCCAAGAAAATACACAAAAAATAAATTTTTATTTTTCAAAATTACCAAACCAAAACACACACAATGGATTTTTATTATTATTATTTTTAAAATACCTGGTTAGTCTGAGTTTGCCCGTACATCCGTTGAGGTCTCGCATTGAGATCAATCAACTTATTCTCCATTTTCCCATCACCGTTGTTATCACCTAGTATTTGGTCGGACGAAATCCGGTGATTTTGCTGATGATTATCTTTCTCCCTAAGACTAGACATTACTCTTTGGGATCCCGGCTCGTCTCCACTTCCAGGTTTATCACCTGGAAACTACAGAAGCATGCGGAAAAAATAAAATTTGAGAAAAAAAATTCAGGATGAATGTTTTGTGTTTGTCTGAAAAACGACAAGATACCTCGACTCTCTGTCTCAGCATGAGATACCGGCCGTGTGTTCTTTTACCACCGACATGGACAATCATGTCGCATTGCAGACATAACGAACTCCCATCTATCTCACAATAAAAGAAAGCTACACACGAGTTTTGTCCGGAAAAAAATTTAAATTTTAGGACAGGTCATCATGGATTTTTTTCGAAAATCGAGGAAGTAATAAGAGATATATATATGAAGCGGCTTACCGGGAGCATTTTCACAAATGTCACAACGTGGGACTTCGCTTGGCTCAGCAAGTCCGACTCGTACGTGTCTACTAGCGAGCTTGTTACACATATGTACCTGTCATAAGAAGTGAGATTATACATTGTTGGCATGATGATTTTCATACAAATATCGAATTTTGAAGATATTTGGCCAAGTATTTAATCAATCACATTAAATCCTGTTTATAGTTGATAAGATCGAGATAATTGACACCGTGATGAAACAAGGAACATTGATATGATCCTCTCCATGTCTCAATACTAAACTTATAATCTTTCTTCAAGTTTAAGTTACATTGTTTGCGACCTTTATATATTTCCAAGAACACATCAATCGGCACTCTGCAATTATTTGTTAGATCGAAGAATAAATTAAGATGCTAAGCGGGATCTTGCGTAATTAAGTAAGCCAATTATTTTATTTATTGCATTAAACACACACACAAAAAAAAAACAAAAAAAAAAACAAGGACTAATACACCAACACAGAAAGTAAATAAGCAACCCATATCCCAAACAATATCTATATATAAAAGAAAAGGTAGATACAACTCTAAGCTCCATGCTTCAATACATCAATATATACTATGGATTTTCAAGATGAGTAACATGGCCACTACAACAATGAAACTATTTTATGAGTCGAAAACAAGTCTTGATATACTATTATAAAGAGACATCATTGTTGCAGTTCTTACCAAAAAAAAAGGGAAAAACTCAAAAAAAAACATGGATTCTGGTATTATTTACTAAATCACAATCTTAGGAACCATCTTCAAACACTAGAGATCAATAGAAACTGCGCGACCTTTAAACCAAGAATTTAGCAATTTATCAATTATTCCATGCAAAAAAATTAAAAAATAATTTTCAAAAAAAAATATTCCAAATAGATCCATTCACACACTCGCACACATCAGCGGATTCACGGAGACACATGCGTGTGCTTAATCGTGCAAACAAAGGGAGAGGAAAAAAATCACATCAATACCTTATCGTCACAAGCCCGACAAAGCGCCGCCTCATCCGCCGCGCAGAATAAAATCGCCGCCGCGCTCTCACAAACGTCGCACAGTGTCCTCATTAACACGGTTAATTTATTTACGCTTCTCTAATTAATTAAATACACCAACAATAGTCAATAAACTATTTCATTTCATGGTCTCCACATATACATACAAACAACATATATTACATCCATACAATTATTACAATTTACAACATCTCCAGATAGACAAACACTCGAAATATATAGATACAGATATAAATAACTGTACGTATACATCAAAACACGCACTGGATCACATTCAGTGCGTGAAAATCTATGTACTGGGGGACAAAGAGATCGAAAGAGGGGTTTCGCGGCAGGGTTTTAATAAGGTGTGGTGGGATACAGATGTCGGAGATCGGCAATCGGAGGAGAAAATCGGAATTTCGGAGATACAAAGGTAAAACCAGTTCTCTTTAAGTTCCCGGAAAGTACTTTATGCTCACTCGCTGGTGTACGGTTGAGGCATCGATTCGCGGTGATTAGCTGACACGTGGCATTTTAGCAGCCGGTGGCCATAAAATACAACTAGTATTACTAAATTGCCCTCGTTTTTTGTTCTTTTTTTTAATTGAATGTACTAACTTACTTTTTATGCCTGAAAATTATGAAGTTATAATTGTCGGTACTTAAAGCAACAAGATTAAAATACTTTTATTGTATAAAGTTCTCAAGGTAATTTTATGGTGTCATTTAATCTAAAAAGTCTTAATTTTAATATTTCTTCGACATTGCGGTGTATGAATGTATGTATCGCATGCTAAATTTTATATTTGTATAATTTATTCCTATGCTATAAATATAACCTAAAAAAAATTAGGCAGTGTAGGCAAATAGACTAGTTGCTTTGAATCATCGTGCTATTAGTAATAAATATGTGATGGTTGTCAAATACAATTTTTTTTTCTTTATAATGATAAGTAAAAAATGGTGGGTGGAGTAATACATTCTCCGTCATTTTTAGAGTTTTTGCTAGATATTTAAAAAAAAAACTAACACGTTTCTAATCAACCAATGATATTTTAATTAATTTTTCTTAATTTTTTATTTTCATAATTATTTTATTAATTTTTTAAAATAAATAATGTAAAATTTAGAAAGTGATAAAAAAATATAAAACGAAATTGTAACAAAATCAATTTTTAAAACGATAAATTAAAAGTGATTAAACAAAGTATAAGAGAGTAAACATAAATTATTTATTTAAATGTCACATCTCTCTCTCTCCCTCTCTTTTTTTCTTATATAAGCAAAATCACATATGGAATTTCATATAATTTATTTAAGTTAGGAGATTATCTCTCTTTTTTTTTCTCTCGCAAAAATAAGAAGAAAGAGGCTAAAAGGGTCTCCCCAACTCCTATCTTTACTAAGTTGCATTCAAAAATATATTAGTCTATATAAAATAAGTAATTACAAACACATTTTCAAAAAAAAGAAATATATATATATATACACATATAGTCTTATTCCGTCCCGTTCTATTTGTTGTAATTTATAAATTTTCATTTCTCATTCTATTTTTGAGATTTATATTTTTAAATAGAGAATCGTTGTTATTATTTACATTCGAATAAGAATTAAATATGATTTTGCTTTACTCTTATTTTTATTATTTCACATTTTAATTCTTAAATATTATAATTATTTAATACAAATAATTATAACATCAAATGTTTTTTTAATCTCCATGGAATAATTCACTTCTAACGGACATGGTGGAAAGAATGAAATATTTATAGTGTAAGAATCGTGTGTGATAAAGTTTTTTTAAGAAAAAAATAATCACAACTTGAATAAATTGAATATTCTTATATAAATGTTACAAAAAAAATCACTTGAAATGGGGACCTCGTTATGAGCTCAACATATAGACCAATCAACTTAGCGTGTGGATCGGGCCTCTCGAGTATTGTGGCCTGTGGTCGCTGGATGTTTTTCCTTCCATTAATTCGATGCCCTAAAACATGTTTTTTTTCCTTTTGTGTCCCCTTTCTCCATGACAAATGAAGCTATGAACCCATGCTGAATTACTAGGTAGTACTACTAGGTATCCTTTGATCATCAGTAATTTAATAATAAAAATAATTCGTTGTCATTTTCGGGCAAAATATAAGAGCATCTTCAACATCATCAAATTAACACTACATTCATATTTTCTTTTTCAATGCACAATAATGTAATGATAATATGTATTATATTTAATGCTATAATGTGATAAGAATATGAATTAACAACACTTTCTTTCACTACCTATTATTTATGACTTATTAACATTATATATTAGAGACATTTTTTGCATTCCAAATGTTGTGGAGTAAGTTTTTATCTCATGTGTTCCCTTTATGAACAATGGCACAACTAGATTGAATGGACACCGAACAACAAAACACTACTTATTAATTAATAAAATCCAATTTATTAAGAAAATAAAAACACATGTGGAGAAATTACAATGTCCCGTAAACAACAAACATAAACTAAATAATAATAATAATAACTATATTGAAAAATGATGTTTTTCCCTATCATCCCATAAATAAAAGACAAATAAAAGATGGGGATGAAGAGGATTATAGTGATTAATGTTTACCAAGAGGGAAGATAATTTTTTTATTAATTAAAATTGGTAATTACATGTATTTATTATTTAATAATTTGAGGGTGACTATAAATCATCTTGTGTAGTAGTTGGATTGGCCTAAAGAACACGCGGATATTATATTGAAATTATGCATGGATTCGAATTTTGGAAAAATGTTTCTTACTTTTGGTTCATTTGATTGAATTTTGGTCCGTCAAATTACATCCAATGAGTGAAAGTTAATAACCATGAGTGTAAGAAACATAAAGTAACGGGTGAGGCGGGTAAAAAACAAATGAAGAATGGTCGAGAAGCTTAACGTAGGTAAAGAGTCTGGTCCACAAACAACAGCTAAATGATGACACGGCTTAAAAAGTCAATAAGAGGGATTTGTGTATCATGTTGAGACATTACTGGTACAAACTTGTGTTTGGTTTATGTACGCCTCATTAATTCACAGCCACAAACATCAAAGTGATTATGTGGAATGAAAGCGACTGCCCATCCACTCTCAACCACCAATTCCATATCATTTTCAGCCCCGACAATATTTTTTCCTTCACGCTCTTTACTTCTTCCAATTTTCACCTTCTTAAATAATGAAATTATGGGGTGGGCAAAAATAGACGGATCGAAATATCGGATTGTACTGGACCGAGAATTCTGGACTGGACCGATGATTCGTTTCGATCCATAATCCTTCAAAATTTGATTTTTCTGGTTTCAATTTGATCCGATCCAAAGTTGTAAATATTTAATTCGGACCGGACTAAACTATTTTTCTTTTTCTTTTTTTAATATTTACTTATATTTTTATAGAAGAATATCTAAATTTGAAACCTCTCATAATTCTTAAAACCAAATTACATAAATTAATTTGTAAAAAAAATAAATAAATAATAAATCACAAAATCGGTCGAAATCAGCTTTAATCGGATCGGATCGGAATTTACGATCTCAATCTAATCGATCTACAGTCCAGTGCTGCCCGGATCGTATGCACACTCCTAAATGAAACCATGAGAGTTTTTTTTGGCTGTTTGCACACACTTTGGAAAATTATAATTCTTCTAGGATTAAACATAACTTGTCATTCCTTTGTGTAGCTTATTCGTGATTGTGATTGAGATTTCTTATGTGGGGGAGGGGGGCTTTAACCCCACCAAACTTCTCTACAAACTCCTAGTGGTACTTATGTTTTATTATTTATATACTAATTAGACACTTAATTATTTTATTGAGCTTGTAAATTGATAAAATTAAAAATATAATGATTGAAATTAATTCAATATGAATAATAGTAAATTAACGATTAAAAATGATTGATAGTTTGAATTATATGAGTGGTAAAATAGTAAATCTAACGAAAAGTTATATAATAATGATTGGTGATTTTTAAACAATAAACTGAAAAAGATTGGTGGGAGAAAAACTTAGGGTGGACATTAGGATATTTTAAAAAAATCTTAAAACCTTAAAAGAAAAACAAAAAAAAATTAAAAAATAAGGAAAAACATAGGCAACATCCGCCTTGTTGTTTACATTGAGAAAGAACGTCACTACTTTTCCCAGAGATCCAGACATATAGCTTATTTTGAATCAATGAAAAATATTTTCTGCAGTTTTTCTAGGTTTAGATAATGATTGTAAAAGAATTATCTATAATTACTTTTAGTTGGTAAATTGTGCATTACTATATATCACTATTGTATATTATTAAATATCGAATATAAATTATAGATAATGGGTCCTTTGCGCACAAACCTAAGAACGAAAAAAAAAAACAATCATTTACACTTCGGTTCTAGAGAAAAATAAAAGGAGCCAGGTAATTTCCTCAATAATATTGGTATTGTAAAAGTAAAAGAGTAAAAGTGTAAAAGTAAAGGAGAGAAAAGTACGAGACAAAAGAGAGACGGAGAATGGTTAGGGTTCTCATTAATTAAGGGAGCTTTTATATAGGGTACCAATTACATAGTTGCATAATTACATAAGGTTAAAAAATACCTAAATTACACTATCAATAACTTATTGACGAAGGCACACTAATTGTGTTTTTCCTTCAACACTCCCTTTTGTGCCAAGTCAAATGGTGAAATGGTGTTTCATTGTTGGCTCGTTAAAACTTTGCCAAGTAACAAAACCCAATAGGAAAATAAAACTTGGTCTAAGGAAAAAGAGTACAACACACCTATGTTGACTCCACCTAAAGTGTACACCCTTCTCTGATATGTACATCTATCAAGAGAATTTTGAAAGTCTTCACTTCCTCAATTTAATTGATTATTGAAAAAGTCAATAATTGTTGGTTGTAAAAGAGTTGTGGTGATATTACTCGTATTATCACATTTTCTTCAATGATAGAGTTCAAACCACTATGATCATAATATTTATTGTAGATACTCACAAACTACTATATGTATGATAATGATCTATTTACAGAATCGAATGAGTAACCAACATCAACGATACTATTTGGTGTTTCACAGTAGGAAGTAAACTCAACATTTTCTATAGGGATTACAAGACCATCTGCAGTCCCAATTATATTCATGAATGGGAAAAACAAGCTCGCGTTAATGATTTCTTTTAGGTATCAAATTACATTTTGATTTTATTCCAATGACATTGCGTTTTGTTTAGTTAAATAGAGATAACAATTTTGAGAAAGTAATATTTGGTCAAGTGTATTAGTAATGGTACAATAATGCGCGTACAGGTAGAGAATTTCAGCTCCCACCAGTTATTCGTCATTCCATTGACGAAATTGATATTTCCTTATATCATCACTTTGACCAATCATAGGAGTGCTAACATATTGCAATTATCCATATTTAATTGTCTGATCATATTTTGGATATATGCAAACTGTAGAATTTAGTATTCCACAAACTCGATTTTAGTTTAAAGTTTTAACATGACCGAGTTTTCCCATGATGCATTATCTCAAATTAAGAATTTCAATAACTAGCGATATATTTCATTAAAAGAGTATTTTTTTTCTAGGCGTGTAACGTTGTACTCTATTCCTTTGACTAATTTTTTTCCATTGTATTTTTTTGCCAAGGTTTTAACGAGGCAGCATTTAAGATTATTTAAGAAGAAATATTGTAATTATTGATTATATTAGTGCATGACCTTTGTATCCCTTAAAATCCTAATTTTGTAATTATAAATAGAGGTACCTAATTCTCTTAATTAGACCACTTCATATTTTCTCTTTTCACAGTTTTCTACGTTCTCTCTATTTTACGGCAATAGTGTTATACGATAAAATGTACTAAAGTCCAAGCTTATTATCTATATTCACCGTAATTATTCAAACTATATTCACCACATATTTATTCGAATTAGAGGGTGTCATTCTTATTTGTAGTGACTAGTATTTAATGATGGGCTAAAGCCCATAAGTGTTTTCGAATTATATGGACAAAGTAACTCAATTAATTATAGGAGAATTTATAAAACAAAGGTGTAAAAAATACGAGGATTTCAAAAAGTTTATATATACATACGAATATAATTTAAATTCTCCATCTAAAAGAAGAAAACCGCTTTAAGAAACATTCACTAATCAATGCGAAAAGATATATCAACTAAAATAACGAAGAAAACCACTTTCAAAATCATTCGCTATCAACGCCAATAAATATATCAAATAAAATCATTTAAAAAAGAGAGAGATTATAACTAAAATCTTTTTAAGAAGTTGTAGTTTATATATTTAATTAATCGATGCTATTCACAGTCAACGTGAAGACATATATCAACTAAAATCCTTTGAAAAAACTTTAGTTTATATATTTTAATTAATCGGTGTGGGATGCAAATTGATCAACCAAATTTTGCGATGCGACTTGAAAAACATTTATTATTAACCCAAATTATGAGATTTATATATCAACCAAATACTGCGATTAGTTTCGGACGACATATATCAACCTAAATCCTCGACTTAAAAAAAGTTTTATTTTGGTTAATTAACGGTGTGGGATGCAAAGTCAAAGGTGGATCTGGATGGGATTTGAAGCGAATGAAGGTGGCAGTAAAAAGTTCTATTTTGTTTTATTAATCGGTGTGAGGATGCAAAAGCAGGGTGGATTTTAAGGGAAGGAAGATGCCCATAAAATCAATCAGGACCAATCTGAAAAAAACAAAACTAAAAACATATGCAGTTAATTAAAATTGACAAGGAAATCTGGTATAATTATAAAAACTTTCAACTAATCGTAAAATTGTAAAAGAAAAAGATAAGTTAATATTTCTTGTAATTTTTTCTTTATTATATACCAATAGAAGCCCCACAAAATAAGAAATAAATAAGAAATAAATGACAAATACTTGTATACGATCGTCCTACCAATTTTAGTTTGTATTATAGATTCATTTTTTCTTTTAATGCTATTAATTTCAACTATAAAATATCACTTTCGCATAAAAAAACGTCGTGTGTGTGTATTATCATAAAATGATATATATTAAATTAATATACAATAATTTAATATGCAAACTGAAAAGTGATACATTTAAGGTTAATAATAATACAATATGATTTTTATTTAAAATGAAAATTAACACTTTTAAAGGGATAAACGAAACTTATAAAAAATAGTAATACATTTTAATTTAAAATATAAGTTAATACTTTTAGAGCAAAATTATTGTATTAAAGAAAAATATGACTTTATAATCTTTTAGTTAATAATTTATTAATAAGTTGAGTGACATTCTTTATTGTAAAAGTAATACTTTTATAGGTAAAAAAGACGATATTAAGAAATAAGTGAATCTATCACATGTAGACCTGACCAAATAAAAACGAAATTGGATGAAAAATCGTAAACGAAACTGTAGTCAACGATTCAAAAATTGAAATCGTGGTCAACGATTCCGGTTCCAAGTTCTCAAAAATCGTGAAACCGGCGGTTGCAGAACTGGAACCACAATACTGGCAGTTCCTTATTTCTTTCATATATATTATATAAGGTGTTGATTTGTAAATAATATTATAAATTATATATATAATCAAAAATATTATTTAAGATTTAAATAATATAAAAATAATAAAAACAAACAATAATAAACCAAAATGATAAATGGTTCGGGTTAAAATCATAACAGGATCCGTGGAGGAATCTTAGCCAGAACTGGAACCGTAAGGTAACGATTCCAATTACGATTTCCCACTTTGAGGAATCAGGAATTGCCGGTTGCAAAACCGTAATCGACGATTTAAAAACCAAATCGTGACTAGTTGTCACACGAATTAAGCGGTCACACAAAAGACTTAATCAAATAAAATTTAATTGTTTGTTTATTCTCCATTTTCAAACCCTTCATCTATCAATGTTTTGAAATAAGTGGATCAATATAAACTTTAACGTCATTCTAATGGATTATTATCAATATAGACATGTGTTGTCACGAATAATAGTTTGTATGGTAAATAATGAAAAATACAATAGCTTGTGGGGTAAAAAATAATTACCACTAAATAAATATAAACCGTCTATATTAAAATTTTGTTCCATTTTGATTATTCAGCCCACACCGGCAAAAAGAAAGTGTTCTAATTTAAGGGTCCATGTTGGGCTTAGTTTTCAATGATGCCAAGCCCAAATCACTTCAGAGAGTGTTATTTCCAGTGGCATGCGTTTACGTATGGGTCAAAGCCCATTTGTGTTTTCCTTTTGGAAAATTTATAAAATCACCTATTTAAAAAAGAAAAATTTTAAAAATACGATCATTTCAAAATATTTATAAATATACGAATCACTCAAGATATTTATTGATCTTGATCAGGGATTTGGAAAACCAAAAACACAAAAAATCCAAATACTACCATAGAAACTTAAACCAAATACTGTATTTGAAAAAACAAAAAAATCCAAATATTGCCACAGAAACTTAAACCAAATGCTGTATTTAAAAAACAAAACTCAAATACTACTGACTTAAACCCCGGCTTGGAAAATAGAAACCCATATACTACTGACTTGAACCAAAATACTGATGGAACTTGAAAAAATAGTTTGGGTAAATAAAAGTTTTATTTTGTATATTTTAATTAATTTAAAATTATATATCAACCCAAATACAACGACTCGAAAAAAGTTTAGGAGATAAAAGTTATTTTGTATATTTCAATTAATCGATTTGAGATGCAAAACAACGACGTGAGAAATGTTTAGAGATAAGAATTTATTTTGTATATTTGATTAATCGGAGGAAATGCAAAATCATGGGTGGATTTTTAAAGAGTGCGTAATAAATTAAAAAGAATAAAAAAATCTGGTATATTTGTAAAAACATAAAAAAATCTGGCATAATTGTAAAAACTTTTGCTGTATCGTAAAATTGTAAAAGAAGAAGTTAATTTAGTATTTTCTATAATTTTTCCTAACCCTTTTTCCGTACCAACTTGAGTTTTTAACCCGTGCGATGTATGAGAAGCCGTATAATTATAAAAATTAATTTGTATAAAAATAATATAATTATTCAAAACATAACATACAAATATAAGACATGTATATGCTTCACGTATTAAAGTTGTTTTTCATTCCGAAAAAGGGAACAAAATTAAGTCCATTAATATTTTCTCAAATAAAATAATAGAAATTTATAAATATAATTATAAAATAAATAATTATTACAAATAACTAGGAAGAGTAAAATGCTTGGTTATATATAAAAAGTAAAAAAGATATATTTCCAAAGATAAATTTCCTTATACACAACATTTTATAGTTTTGTTAACATGTTTATTCTCATTATCGTCGATCAAATATTTGTAAACCTATACGATTGGTCACTCTTGATATAGCAACGTATAACTGACCATGGATGAAAACAGACTTCTTCAGGAAGTTATGTAGGAATTTTATTAACATAATTATGATAGATACCTTATCTATCTATCTATATATATATATAGTATATATTAAAGCAGAGGTCTGGAGAGAAAAAAAAATATGAGTGGAATGCCACGTAAATGCCACGTAGGATTTTTTTTCTTTTTTGTTGTAGTTATGTATGGAATTTTATTAACATAATTATGATAGATACCTTATTTAATATTATTATGATTTGGTTTCTTTTTTTAATTAAAAAGCCACCTTGGATTAGTTTCCTGTTTTAATTATGTAGGAATCTTCTTAACATAATTAGAATAGATACTCTAATTAATATTAAAATAATAAGAATTAATATTATATATATATATATATATATATATATAATTATATATATATGATATCCACGAACTAAATGCCACGTAGGATTATTTTCTTTTTTTAGTTATGTATGGATTTTATTAACATAATTATGATAGATACCTTATTTAATATTATTATGATTTGGTTTCTTTTTTTAATTAAAAAGCCACCTTGGATTAGTTTTCCTCTTTTAATTATGTAGGAATCTTCTTATAAGAAGATTCCTACATAATTAAAAGAGAAAACTAATCCAAGGTGGCTTTTTAATTAAAAAAAGAAACCAAATCATAATAATATTAAATAAGGTATCTATCATAATTATGTTAATAAAAATCCATACATAACTAAAAAAAGAAAATAATCCTACGTGGCATTTATGTATTTACGTGTATATATATATATATATAATATATATATATATATATATATATATATATAATATTAATTCTTATTATTTTAATATTAATTAGAGTATCTATTCTAATTATGTTAAGAAGATTCCTACATAATTAAAACAGGAAACTAATCCAAGGTGGCTTTTTAATTAAAAAAAGAAACCAAATCATAATAATATTAAATAAGGTATCTATCATAATTATGTTAATAAAATTCCATACATAACTAAACAAAAAAGAAAAAAAATCCTACGTGGCATTTACGTGGCATTCCACTCATATTTTTTTTTCTCTCCAGACCTCTGCTTTAATATATACTATATATATATACTAGATAGATAGATAAGGTATCTATCATAATTATGTTTAATAAAATTCCTACATAAC